>JANAVB010011199.1:15974412-15996912 GCA_029216955.1 Iris pallida | reverse complement strand
AAGGCCCAACTAGATTAGGTTTTCTACAAATATCTTGATCCTAACATAATATCTAGATACTTTAGAACTTAGTTAATTAGTTGAATTCTACTAACTAAGTTTCTAGGGTCATGATCAACATCTAGATTAGGGTAATTTTAGGGTTAGACCTAATATAACACTTAGCACATTATTAATTAAATAAAATTAAAAAATAATAATAATTGACAAATTACCAAAATACCCTTAGCCTAAAAACTGGTAGCGAACTAATCTAATCACATTAGCTAGGTCTCCATGGTCATGGTTAGTCTCTAGGCTAAGTAGTTCTAAGGTTTCACTAGCAAGGAACACAATCACAATATATCAATTTAAATAATATTAAAATAATCAAAAATTTACCAATTAATCATTAACATGATTTAAATATATTATTTAATAACTAACATGATCAGTTTTACAAAAGTTTAAAATTATTCTCATTTTAGAAAAGTGGTAGTTACACACAGAGAGGAAAGAAGCAGAAGGCAAAAGGCAGAGCTTCGAAGTCTTCAACTCTGGCATCCTCTTGATCGGTAACCCTAGAGCTTCCAGAAAGCCAAAACAAGTCCAACTCATCGCCAAATCGTCAACGGAGTAAAGGAGCCGCTGTAGTACTCGATCTCCTCCATTTCCCAGAATTCTTGTACTTAGATTTTTTTCACATAGGAATTGATTGTACCTTTTTTCAAGTTCAATAAACAAAAAATTCATATAACCTTTTATGATGTCGAACAGCGCCACGTGTCATTGACTCAGTTCTACCTAAGAACGGATGCCAATCATCCAGGATCTCAACAACAACCAAATCTCAACAACTACCATGTGTCAGCTCCTCCGAAGCCCAACAGTGTAGTTCAAACAAATTCAGTTCCTGCTTCCCGACGCATCGTCCATGCGCCCAACAAAGTCAGACACATGGCATTCCTATGTACGAAACCTCCATGCGCGCATAAGCAAATCGTTCTGTTGCCTATAAATAGAAGGATCATTCTTTTATTCAATCTCTTTACTTCTTTAACTTTTTCAACCACTTCAGCATCCAGAGCACTTGCAAGAGTTTTAATCATCTTCAAGTTACTGCCCGTTCCAGAGCAACTTAGATCTTCAGAGAGCTCGAGATCGTCGTTAAATCGTAAACAGAGTAAAGAATCACCTCCCCATCGCCATGGTTCCCAGATAAAAACAAAAGTATACTAAAAGGATTCCATCGAGATCCTATATTATACTATGTTCTATTTGTGATTAAATATAAAGTACATCCAAAACTTTTTAACGGCAAACAATTGTGTTGTAGGAGTTCGTGATGGTATGACTGGAGATACTGAAGTTGGACCGTTGTACGCACAATTGGTGAATACAAGCAAGTATACCTTGCCAAAGTTCCAGTACTTTTTTTTTCTTCTTTTGTTGTTCATTTATTTTCTTATTTTAGATATTGTGGACATAGAATTAGTTGGTACTTAGCGTCCGAATAGTATTCGGGTGCCAATGTCAGCTTATTGATATTGGGTATCGACATTAGGCATAACGTTGCATCTTTATTCATGTTTCATCGACATGATAGACCACAGAACACGGACACAATCATGACACGGAGTCTCGTATGATATATTCGTGGTTTGGACTCTGTGACAGGATACATGACTTATTACTTGTACTGGAGATTTTTTTAACTTGACATGACTAAACTCGATAGTTCTAGACCATGGGATAGGGAGAACATTACTGTCATATCATGCTATATATATATATAAAATATATATATATATATATATATATATATATATATATATATAAACCAAGGCCCGTAGACAATTCTACCCAGTCAGCCTTGGCCCGGAGGCCGTTGACAACGCCACTCAGCCGCCTCCGTGGGAGTGGGGGCTCGAACCTGCGCCCTTACCCCCGAGTGCCAGCAGTCTTACCGGTGTGCTACCGCGCCACTGGCATATTATATATATATATATATATATATATATATATATATATATATATATATATATATATATATATATATATATATATATATATATATATATACACACATATATATCTTATTTCCATATTTGGGACTTGGTTGTTATCCTACTAGTATACCCTCGTCTCTATAACAGAGCTTGGGTGATTATTTACTCGTATGCCCTTGGTCCTATGACACGGTGCCCAACTGAGGAGTTTGTGAGCCTCAGTGGCTGAAGCCTGATATTCGAAAAGTGTTTTCACGTGCATATTACTTAGTTGGTTATGGTAGTTGCCTTTTGTAGTTGTATTTTATTTACTATTACTTTGGCATTATTGTTTGTACCTTGTTATATCCCCTGAGGATCTGTTGGTCTCCCCAGGTAGTCGACTGAGCGAAGTTAGTTTGCGGGACATGACGATGTTGCTATTTCTGATTCAGGTATCTTTTGTGATTGCATATTTATTTCCATTTACTTGTATTCTGCTTGTTAGCTTAGTATTTTTAGACTCATATTGTTTCTTTCGAGTCTATTCGGACAAGTATATCATGGGGTGCATACTACGAAATGTATTGTCCATTCTAATTCTATATTACTATGGATTGAGACTTAGAGATATTATTGTGTAATGCTCCAGTCTCAAAATATGTCGGACTAGGAGAACGTGTACATGCTAGCTACGTATCGAGAGGACTCTAGCCTAGCTCGAATACGCATAAGCTATCTTGGTGTTCTAATTCTATCTATCATTCATTATCACATATCTATCTCAATCCACAGGGTAAGTAATATCAAGAAGGAACAATATATGTTATAGTCTGTATCCCAATAAGATATATGTTCAATTAGACATGAAAAATAATATAGGTCTATAAAACAAGACTAAATAGTTGAATAGAAATAATGAATAAATATAAGAGCATGATAATATGCTGAGCCAGATACAACAATACCTTCATGTTGATTGTGGCCCTGTCTCCGATCCCGTGTCTGGGGTCCGACCCGAGTCCGGACACCAGACCCGATTTTCCGATTCCGAACCGTCCTTATTTTTTCCTTTTAAAACTCTGTTTATTAATAGATATATATATATATATATATATATATATATATATATATATATATATATATATATATATATATTGGTTATAAAAAAAACTATTTCTAAAATTTTCCCTACAACTGATCTGGTCTCCCACGACCAGATCCACCCACCCCCATTTTTCTTCTAACTCCCTCGCCTCCGCAATTCTTCCTACACTTTAGCACCCAACTCCTCCTTTATTAACCTTTCTCCACATCACTCCCTTTCTCACGAGCAAACTCACCATCACCATTCCAACCAGAACTCCCTCAAATTCCCTTTCCCCAAACTCCATCCGAGCCCTCCGTCGGCCCGGCCAGCTCCGGCCGACCCCGTCCCCTGCGCCTGTGTCTCGTCGTGCCCGTGCGCGTCCCCAAGCTCTACCCGAACGGCCGCCCGTCGTGCCCTAGTCCCGACGTCGCCCTCCCTCGGCCATCTCCAGAGCCCAGCGCGCCGCCTCCCGTGCGCGGACTCCAGCCGCCCGCGCGCGCTGTTCCCGCCGGCCGCGCCCCTCCAACCGAGCCAGACGCTCGGCCGTTACCCGCCGTGCCCGCCCAGTCGGATCCACCTTCCGACCGGCCCGATCCGCCCCCTGCCGACCAGATTCCCCCGCCAGCACCTCCGCCCGCTTCCCCCTGTTCGGAGCCGAGCCCTAGCTTCGGCCGTCCGATCCGCCTCGGCTTTGTCTCCTGACAACCCCATGTGGCCGTGCTGTCCCGATCTGACTTTCCGGGACTCGCTGACCCGTGGCCGCTCTACCAGCACTGACCCGCGAGTTCCCGACCCGCTGTCCCGCAGTGCTCTTTGGTGTTTCTGTTTCCGCGTCGCTACCGCGTGGATTATTCTTTCTTTATTACATCTGAGAGCTCTAGCCGAGCAATTGAGGTATAATTTTGTGTCCCCATGTTCCTTCCGTAGATAGTCTGTGATGACACGGTCCCGATCCCGTTCCGGGATTCAGTATTTTCATTATTTTGTTGCTTTGGGTGATACGGTTACGTCGTGGCATATTTTGCTATATTTGGATATATTGTGTTGTATTCATTTTTGGGTTGGATATTCATTTTGGTTGGTGATCCCTGGTTTGGGATATTAAATTGAGTTGTGGTTGGCATCCTCCGAGGATTGGGTTGTCCCAATTATAGAGGAAATGTTGTCCAAATTTTCAGAAAATATTTTAAAAAGGGTTTTCCTATTAAAAACTAGCAATTTGAATAAAACCTATTTTTCAAAGAAAATCGGGCTGTAAAAAATATTTTATAGGTTGGATTTTGTTTCTGGATTTTATGGATTTCGTATCACCAGTTGGGCGACGACCATATCGGTCGAATGAGCCTCGGCGAAACACAAACGCTACAGGATTTCCTGTACGTTGAGGCGTTAGCCAGCAACATGAGATTACACGACCAAGTCTGAGACTTTTTTATTTTTAAATTAATTATAATTTACTTTTAGAACTGGTACTGCTTTTAGTATTTATAGTGCAGGGCCTCGGCCTACTGTTTGGACCGTTCGCGGCACTCAGAGCTCGCCTTAGGAATTAATTAATTTATGTAAATAATTTGTAAAGGGCATAAGCCCAGTTTTTTCTTTATTTTTCTACAACCATTTATTGTGTAGCGTAGCTTTTTATTATTTTTCTGGATGTTGATTTCGTCGTTAAAAATGCGTAGAATTTAAAATGGATATTTATTTTATAAAGAAAATTAATAATGTTTTCTCATAACAAATAATCTAGTAATTTAAGCAAATCACATGTTTCCTCATTTAAAAGAAAAAGCCTAGTTTTATATATATATTTAAAATACATATATTTAAAATACATATATTTTAAATATATATATATATATATATATATATATATATTTAAAATACAAAGTTTTGCCAAATTAACCGGTAATTGCTAATTTTTCTAATTAATCAATAACCGACTTATTTAATTAAAATAATAACGAACATAGATTGCGACGCTAGACATTTTCCGGTAGATTAATTAATAAACTTAAAACCTAACTAGGGTCTATTTCTAGAGATTGTAACTAGCACACCTAGAATGGTTTCATTATGGTTCTAAGTCAAGTTTCTCAACTGTAGGATCTCGGAGACGAACTTGACTTCCTCCTCGGTACCAACATACCCGATCCAGTCAATTAATAGAGGCAAGTTACGGTTATGTTTTTTTTGTATTTTATTTAGTAATTGTCTAGTTGCATATTTAAACCACATTGCTACACGGAACCCTCTCCCAGGGTTCAGTTATTGATTGATATTGATTATGGGGATTGGGGGAATAGTGTAACGTTTATGGCCAATACCCCTCATATTGCATATTGTGCGAGCTTACCCCTCTTACACACGGAGATAAGCCATATCGCGTCGCTAGGACGCTATTGTATAACCCAAGACGGTCATAGACGATTATACATTCAAATCACATTGTTTTCAATTGTTAAAATGCTGGAAAATATTATTTCAACTGTTTAGCCTGTACTTTTCCATTATTACTTGAAATATGAGATACATATTCGTACTTGCTCCCTCCTGACTGGAGACCACATTTTTAGGTGACATTGAGGATGCTGAGCTATTGTACAATAGCTACTATGACCCGGTTTTGTACCCTGTGGTGTTTCTGGAGTCCCCCTTGGAGGACGCAGGACCTGAGGCCGACGAGCTGACCGCTTAGCTAGTCGTTTCCAGTTTTCTAGTTTTACTATTTTGGAGTTTAGTTA
The DNA here is from genome assembly GCA_029216955.1 of Iris pallida. Lineage (NCBI taxonomy): Eukaryota > Viridiplantae > Streptophyta > Magnoliopsida > Asparagales > Iridaceae > Iris > Iris pallida. The sequence continues at coordinate 15,991,114 of JANAVB010011199.1, read as the reverse complement.
ATTTTGAATTCAGTACTTTATTTCAGTTCTTTCATTTCCAGTTGTACTTTTCAATTGTTGAATAAAAGTTTTTAAAATTTTCGTATATTCGAGTTGTGACAAATATATAGATGTTGTTGTGAATACCTGCATATAGAACAGCTTACTGCAACCGTCTCACAACGGTGCAGGCTGGGCATGATCCGGTTCGACCCAATAATTTGGGATCGGGTCGTGACATGTTTTTAGTGGTGGCCCATACAGGTCCAGAAATAACAACTTAGGAAAACATATCTAGAAACAATTAGAACACCAGAACATTGATTTGTCACAACATAGGTCCGAATTATATATATATAAATATTTTTGTTTGATTATAGACTGGTAGGCTACCTTGCTTATGTATTGCATCCTAAACCTTCCAAAGTATGGCCAAAGGAAAGACCATCCGTTCCGGCCCTGCTGAAGATGAGGTGTCATCTACCAATCACACCACACCTCCTCAAGCACGCCGGGACCCTCCTCCCTTGCAGTTGACTGACCGTCCCCACGCTGCACCAGCACCCCGCCCCGTTTACGCTACTACAGCGCAAACGGCAAAACCGGTACTTCTCCGAACTGAGCTGCAGTCCCCCACGGTCGTGCCCGCACCAGCTGCCCCACCAGTACCGGTGGACCCCACTGAGCTCGTAGGCATGCTACGAGGAGTACTGGAGGCCCAGAGAGCCCAAGCAGAAGCTCATCGTGACCAGACTGCAGCCCAAGCTGAAGCCTATCGCGAGCAGACCGCGATCATGAGAGAAGGCATGGAGAATGCCCACAACGTGGCTATGGCTGCCCTCGAAAGAGGAGGAATAGCTCAATCGGAACTAAGGCCTGCTAAGGTCGGCACTATTGAGAACTTTAAGAAGCAGGACCCTCGACCCTTCAAGGGAACCGAGGGAATCATCTATGCCGATAAATGGCTCGACAGCATGGAGCGTCTCCTCAGCGTCGCTCGACTACCCGACGACCTCCATGTCGAAGTAGTAGGACTCTAGCTGCGAGATGTAGCAAGCACCTGGTATCGGAATGAACCCCGACTCCAGGACAAGCAGCTTGATTGGGACACCTTCAAAAAGTTGTTATGCAGGAAGTTCTTCCCAACATCTGAGTTGCGGAAGATGGAAAGACAATTCCAGGACCTGAAGTAAGAGAACATGACGGTTGGAGAGTATGCGACAGAGTTCGGCCGACTTAGCCGCTTTGCCAAGAACTTGGTTGCTGACCCCGCGGATCGTGCTGAAAGATTCAGGTATGGACTAAGGACAGAAATTCGCACCCCTGTGATCGCAGGAGGCGCCAAAACATACGAGAAAATTCTGATACGAGCTCAGGACGTGGAGAAGAGCCAGCCTTCTCGTTCAAAAAGGGAGTATCCTGGAACTAGCAACTTCCAGGGTAACCAGAAGAGGCCCAACAACAACAACAACAACAACAGGCCTTCGTACCACCAGCAGCAGCACCATCAGGCAAGGACCAGTGACAGAACGCCTCAGAAGCAGATCCTTGTCTGCGACTACTGCAAGAGGCTAGGACATCAGGCGAACATCTGCAGGAAAAAACTGGGACACTACCTAGTTTGTGGGTCTGCCACCCACCAAGCGAGGGACTGCCCCACAGCATTCAACCAGACCGGAGCAACTCAGCAAAGAGCTCCCCTACCCACTCAGCAACAATGGTTCGGGCAACATCTGCAGAAAATCGGGCGAGCTTTTTCCCTAGCAGCAGACGAGCAAGAACCGGAGCAGGAACCCACCGCTGATGTCATCACAGGTTCTATTTATGTGTTTTCACATCCTGCTCTAGCATTATTTGATTCGGGTGCATCACACAGTTTCATATCATCAAAGTTCATTTCTGCACACCACCTAGATATGGGACTTAGCAAGATGATTAGTAGAGTTATGACCGGTGGTGGACCCATACCCATCACCGAGACTTGTAACTGTCCCATAACTATATCAGGCCACAAATTCTTAACACCCTTACTTGTGATACCCTTGCCCAACTATGATGTAGTCCTAGGGATGGACTGGTTAAGTGAGCAGCATGCGCTGATAGATTGTCACAGAGGATGTACAATCTTCAGCACACCAGGAGAACCGGAGTTTGAAATCTCTCGAGCTCCGGAAGACATGAAGAGTGTTACCTACTCCTCTATCATCGAAGAACCCGGGCCTCCTCACCCTATCATAGCAGAATTCATGGACGTCTTTCCAGATAGTCTTTCAGAATTGCCGCCAGATCGAGGTGTAGAATTCACCATCGACCTAGTTCCCGGCTTTTCCCCTATTTTTCGGGGATGCTACAGAGTCAACCCCAAGGAGGCAAAGGAGATGAAGGACCAGATCAACGAACTGAAGTCCCAGGGATTTATTAGAGACGGGGCTTCACCCTGGGGAGCACCAGTTTTGTTCGTGCCCAAGAAGGATGGAACCGTGCGGATGTGCATTGATTACTGGGCGCTGAACAACATTACCATCAAGAACAAGTACCCTCTGCCCCGGATCGACGACCTGTTTGATCAACTGAGTGGAGCTAAGGTATTTTCGAAGATTGATCTCAGGTCTGGCTACCATCAAATCAGGGTCAGGAAGGAGGATATTCCAAAGACGGCGTTCAACACCAATTATGGACAGTATAAATTTTTGGTCATACCGTTTGGACTGACGAATACCCCTGCAGTATTCATGAACCTTATGAACAAGGTCTTCTATGAGTATCTGGATCAGTTTTTTGTTGTCTTCATCGATGACATTCTGATCTACTCGAAGACTGAAGAGGAGCATGAAGAGCACCTGAGGAAAGTTCTGGGAACTTTGAGGAATGAGAATCTCTATGGTAAGCTATCTAAATGTGAATTATTCTTAGACAAAGTGGATTTTCTTGGCCATGTTGTCATAGGAGAAGGAATTTCGGTGGATCCAATGAAGATAGCTGCTATTGAGAAGTGGACTGCACCAAGTTCAGTTGCAGAAATTAGAAGTTTCTTGGGCTTAGCTGGCTACTATCGGAAGTTTGTAAAGGATTTCTCCAGGATTGCTGAACCAATGACAAAGCTTACTAGGAAGAATGCAGAATTTTTTTGGTCGGAAGCTTGTCAGTCAGCATTTGAGGAACTGAAGAAGAGGCTTACAATGGCGCCGATACTTGCGCTACCCGCAGGTACCGACGGTTTCTCAATTTATAGTGATGCTTCCGATAAGGGATTGGGCTGTGTTCTTCAACAACACGGGAAAATAATTGCTTACGCATCTAGGCAATTACGGACTCATGAGAAGAACTATCCCATGCATGATTTGTAGCTTGCAGCGGTTATATTTGCATTGAAGCTGTGGAAGCACTACCTTTATGGAGAGAGAGTGGAAATATTTACATACCATAAAAGTCTTAAATATGTTTTTACTTAGAAGAAGCTGAACATGCGACAGAGACGATGGCTGGAGCTGATAAAGGATTTCGACATCAACCTGTAGTATCATCCGGGTAAGGCTAATGTTGTTGCAGATGCACTTAGTCGATACCCGATGGCGATGTTCTTGACCAAGAAGCGTCATTTGCTGGAGGACATAGAAAAGCTTAGACTGGAGATTGTACTGTCCGAAGAAGAGATGAAGAAACTAGAAAGAGAAGCCATTGTACCAGGAGCTGATTCATCAATGATGCAGTTGCAAGTGCATTCAAGTCTAATGGACAGAGTTAAGGAGGCACAATTCCAAGACGAGACGCATTGCAAACTCAGAGATCAAGTGCTGGCAGGAACACTTGAAGGATTCTCAATCGCCAGCGACGGAGCACTGAAGCATGGCACGAGGCTGTGCATACCAACTGGCGAACTGAGGAACGAGCTGATGCAAGAAATACACCAGTCGCAGTATTCCATACATCCAGGAGCTAATAAAAACGTATCGGGATATGCGTACTATAGTGTGGTAGTACGGAATGAAGAAGGACGTATCCAGGAATGTAGCTAGATGTTTAATTTGTCAACAAGTGAAAGCTAGCAGAAAGAGACCAGCAGGACTGTTGCAGCCGCTAGACATCCCGGAGTGGAAATGGGAACACATAACGAAGGACTTTGTGTCAGGACTGCCTCGATCCCAAGGAGGGAAGGATGCCATTTGGGTTATTGTGGACCGACTGACAAAGTCAGCCCACTTTATTCCTTTCAAGGTGGGTCTATCCACCGAGAAGTTGGCGGCACTGTACATGCGGCATATCTATCGGATTCATGGAGTTTCGATAATTATCGTATCTGACAGGGATACCAAATTTACCTCTCACTTCTGGAAGAGCTTGCACGACAGTTTGGGAACGCAACTGAAGTTCAGCACCGCCTACCATCCCCAGACTGACGGACAATCAGAGAGAACAATCCAGACGCTATAAGACATGCTGAGATCTTGCGTCTTGGAATTTGGAGGGTCTTGGGAAGATCATTTGCACTTGGTAGAGTTCTCCTACAATAACAGCTACCAAGCTAGCATCGGTATGACTCCGTTCGAGGCACTTTATGGACGTCGTTGTCGCACTCCACTTGCTTGGGACGATGTAGGAGAAAGGGTATAGCTTGGACCTGAGATGGTGATCGATGCAGCAGAGAAGGTAAAGATGATTAGGGACAAGCTCAGGATTGCCCAAGACAGACAGAAGCATTGGGCAGATAACAGCCGACGGCCGTTGGAGTTTGAAGAAGGTGACACTGTGTTCGTGAAGATCTCCCCTACCAGAGGAACCATCCATTTCGGCAGAGCAGGAAAGCTAAGCCCCAGGTATATTGGTCCTTTTGAAGTACTTAACAGGATTGGAGAAGTGGCTTATCGAGTGGCTCTACCCCCAAGTCTCGAAGGCGTCCACAACGTCTTCTACATTTCGCAGCTGAAACGCTACATCCCGGACCCGAGCCACATCTTGGACCATTCGGAGCTGGAAATTGGACCCAGCCTCACAATGCCAGAGAAGCCAGTGGCAATATTGGACAGGGGAGAAAAAAGAACCAGGAATTATGTGACGCCGATAGTCAGAGTTATGTGATGGCACAACTCACCAGACGAGTCTACCTGGAAGCGAGAAGACAAGATACGGGAGCAGTATCCGTATCTGTTTGAGACTTGAGGTAACCCCTAACCCTGCCTTTAATTTCGAGGACGAAATTTTCTAAGGAGGGAAGGTTGTAAAATCCTGATTTTTAATTTATTAGATTTTTGCTAGTTGATGATAATTAGTTTAGTTATTATTTATTATTATTATTACTATTATTATTATTATTATTACTATTATTATATTAGTCGGATCAGGAAAACATTATTTTTTTTAAATTAATCATTGGGTTTTTTTATTGTGGCCCTGTCTCCGATCCCGTGTCCGGGGTCCGACCCGAGTCCAGACACCAGACCCAATTTTCCGATTCTGAACCGTCCTTATTTTTTACTTTTAAAACTCTATTTATTAATATATATATATATATATATATATATATATATATATATATATATATATATATATATATATATATATATATTGGTTATAAAAAAAACTATTTCTAAAATTTTCTCCACAACTGATCTGGTCTCCCACGACCAGATCCACCCACCCCCATTTTTCTCCTAACTCCCTCTCCTCCACAATTCTCCCTACACTTCAGTACCCAACTCCTCCTATATTAACCTCTCCCCATCACTCCCTTTCTCACGAGCAAACTCACCATCACCATTCCCACCAGCACTCCCTCAAATTCCCTTTCCCCAAACTCCACCCGAGCCCTCTGCCGGTCCGGCCAGCTCCGGCTGGCCCCGCCTCCCGCGCTTGTGTCCCGCCGTGCCCGCGCGCGTCCCTAAGCTCCATCCGAGCGGCCGCCGGTCGTGCCCTATGTAGAAACCCTAGAAGGAGGTAAATAGGGTCAAGCTAACTAATCAAGCACTTAGCACAAGCTAATGAGCAATTTAAAAATATAAGTACAAGAGAAGAAGCAATAACAATACCGACACACGATATATCCTGGTATCCTCCCAAGAGGCACTCCAGTCCCGGAACTCTTTCCGGCTTTAATCCACTATTTGAGTAAATAGTTACATACGAGTTTGGATCCGAAGAACTCGCCAACTTCTTACACGAGAGCTTTAATCCGAAGGCCTCTCCGACTTCAACCGAGAGTTTGGATACGAAGACTCTCCAACTTCAACCGAGAGTTTGGATACAAAGACTCTCCAACTTCAACCTTTCACAATAGGTTTTGATCTCCTTATACAATAAGATGAAGATCTCACTTTTCAACTCAATAACACTAACACAATTTGTTGATGGAAAATGAAAACTTTGTAGAGTTGTTTGTGGATAGGCTTTGGTGGTTTAGAAATTTTTAGGCTCAAAGCATCAACCTCGAATGAAGGGATTCAAGGCTATTTATAACCAAAGCATTGAAAAGAGCCAAAGGCAACTTTTCAGTCAGCGATCGGCATACCGCCGGTATGAGTCGGCATACCGTCGGAATACCGGTCTGGGATTGCAACGGCTCGAAATATAGCCGTTGGGATCATTTAATGCTAGAAATTCGACCGTTGGACTTTCAACGTTGCTGAACCGGTATACCGTCGGTATGAACCGGTATAGCGTCGGTATGCCAATTTTGTAGACAGAAAACTTTCTGTGAACAAAATCGGTATACCGTCGGTATAGACCAGTATAAAGTCGGTATGCCGGTTTGCATTCGAAAATGATCCTGGGCTAATTTCTACCCTAGCTTTCGATTTTACCATCTATTTCTTGTGTTTACAATTATTCCTAAGACTCATTACAGACTCCAGATATACTGTAGCAGGTGCAGGCTTCTTCAGAGTCTTGAAATGATGATGGCATGGCATGGCTTCTTTCCTTGATAGATGTTGGCTTTTTCCCTTGGCGGCAGCTGTCCAAAGATATCCAGTTTGTGAAAACTGAATACCTTTCGGGGGCTTCGCCCCCGAACCCCCGACGAGGGGTGCTGCCCCCTCGACCCCCGTCCGCTGACCGGGCAGCGGAACCCCCGAGTGCGTGGCTCCGAAGATATCGTCGGGTGGTTCAGAGAAATCTTGTGGGATCCGTCGTCTTTGGCCCACCATGATTTATTCATTGCATATTTCTACATTGATCTTGCTTATTGCTTTTCTGCATGTACATGTTAGACGAACAAAACAATATACATAGTTGCAAGTGTGATAAGTTTAATGCACATTAGGACAATGCTTAGTTTAAGTATAAGTGCTAAAGTGATAGCATAAATGTTAGTGATATCATAATGATTAAACTTAATTGAATAACCACAATCAAAAACATAGTTTTGATTTTGGCAACCCGATTAAATTTAAGATAGAAAGCTCATATCACTAATATGTAAACCAATAGGCACATATTACCAAAGGTATAAGTATAAGTAGAAATGCTATAGCGATAGTATAAAGATTAGTGATAATGAAATGCTAAACTTAACATATTAACCATATTCAAAAACATGATACAATCATTGGGCTAACAATCTCCTCCTTTTTGATTATGGCTAATCGGTTAAGTTTAGTATGGACACAATAGATACATGTATCACTAATATACAAAAGACATAAGCAGTATTACTAAAAGCATACTACTTAGATTACTTATAAAAGCATACTTAAACTTACTTCTTCCCCTTTGACAAGATCAAAAATAGGCTCCCCCGTGCTAAGAGGTAAAGGAAAATTAATCTTAAGTACATAAATCAGAGCATGAGGAAGGCATAGACAATCATGATCAAGAAATACTAAAGGAAAATAATGGGAGAAGGGTGTAATGAAAAGTTTTATAAATCTACATACCAAATGTAGAGTACTAAATAAAAAATTGTTTGTCAAAACACAATATGGTTGGTAAAACTAAAAGAATTTGAAAAATAAGAAATAAGTAGTTTACCAACTTGAAATCCAAGGAATAAATCCAAAACACGATAGGATATGAAATATTGCTCTAGTTTTGGAAGAGAACTATGAAATAAAGGATTTCAATCAAAAGCCATGAAGAATAGATAATTGCAACTAACAATTGAGATATGACATTAAATAAACTTGATACCAATTGAAAAGATGTAAACTTGAAACATTGATCAAAGAAACCATTAATAATCATATTTGTCCACAAATAAATAGTGAAACAAAATAAAAGAATAATCAATGTAAAATATTGCAATTGATATAAAGTAATCTCATTATTTGCAAAATCTATATGCTTATCCAAGATCATGCATTTGAACTCAATTACCTTATCATGCTATATGAATACCCTTTAGATAAACATGAAGATAAAGGAGAAAAATACTTGAGAAAGAGAAATTCAGTCAACTTGAATGCTCCCCCTCAAAGTACTACCAAAGGTGATAAAAATCATAAATTTTGGATAAGTCCTCAACAAGGAAAGCCAAATCAATTAAGCATGAAAGAAAAGCCAAATTAACGAAAGCATAATATTCATCAATATAAGATCTGAAAGTTAATATTAGCAAGATGACATATTTAACCCATATGAAAGAGAGAGATAAGATAATAAGGACAATCACATACACTCTTATAAACCCTTCAAAAATAAAAATATCATGACCTCAATCAATAGGATATGAAATAGAAGAAAATATGGGTCCATGATGAACTAGGTATACGACATATTAGAGGGTATACATGAATTGGACCAATTAATTTGCTCCCCGTCAAAATATGCGTATCTAGTTCCAAAGCTCTTATAGCATAAAAGAGATAACTACAAGATCTAGGGGTAAATCAACTTTGGATTTCTTCCCCTTGCTCAATGCATATAAGGCTATAACATCGTCATAAGACGAATAATATCATCTTTAGTCAAGAAGAGATATCCAATTAATAGCCACTAAAGATGAAGGATCAAAAGAATATTCTAATTTAGCACGTATAATCAAAAGTTGACATACATTTTTCTATATAGAAGGATCTCATATTTAAATATGATAGATCAATGTATGTTATCCTTTGAGAAAAAGTCATCATGAAAAAGAATAAAGTCAATTAAGAACAATCATGATGATAGACGGAATATAGCTCAAAAATAAAAATAAAAATAAAAATAAAACTCAAACATCATGTCCATGATTATCTATTTAAGAAAGAATCAACCAATTTATTACTTTACATGGACTAGGTATGTTTCACCATATATGTACCCATCAACGGGTAAATCCAAACCTTGCTAATGGTAAATTAATAACCCATAAAGTTCAATTAGCAAAGGCCCATATGTGGCAATCCATGAGTAGTCAAAGTAGAGTAATAAATTAGTTTGATAATCATATAATAAGATAATATAGGACTACTCAACCATTAGGATCTTTTATCAATAAAAATAAACAAATTAAACATGATCCAACAAATCTCATAAAGAAAATCCCAAATCCATATTTATGATAAAATCTCATAAAACAATAAAAAAATATGGAAAAGAGTCATTCTCATTTAAATGATTGCAAACATAATCAAGAAAAGATGTAAATGATAATACGATGAAATCATGACTCAAAGGTAAGAGAAATATAAGAGATACATACTAATGACTAATAAGGAAGAAGACATAAAGGAATCACAAACCTCCAAGAAAAACAAGATCTAATCAAGAATTTGTAAAACTAGTTTTAGAGAACAAACATATGTATCTAAAATAAGATACAAATTACATTTAGAAGAATCACAGATCTTGTTATTGTAAACTAGCATATCATATATAGATTGAAGTATAGGAATATAGTTAGATGTGTGAAAGTGAGCCAAAATTATATAGCTTAATAATATATCACAAATAAGCAAACTATATAATCCAAATAAGATTAATGAGGGAAGCCATTAACAAGATAAATGTGCTCATTAAATCTTAAGTCACTAACACTAAAAATACTTGCTTAAGTAAAGAGTTCTCAATAAATAAAATATATTTTGAATGGTCAAAATGATTTGTAGACTCTTTATTAAGCAAGGATAAGAGCATAAGATGACAAATAAATGAATTAATCTCTTATCAAGTATATACCAAAAGAGATACTCATGAAAACATAATAAAATAAATCACTTTGCCAAGTATTGAGATTGGTCCAAGATAATGAAATAATATATCGATCTAGATAATGCAAGATATTATAGCCATTATGAAATAAGTGTATTCTCTAGAAATGAAAAATCTCAACACATAAGCTCAAACCATAGTAGCTAAAGTCATAAGAAAAATGATGTATCAATTACATGTATTCTCATGTGCTACAAAAAATCATTGGACAACAATAATTCAAAAAGAATCATAAACTCAAGGAATGAGCAAAGAAAGATCATTAAGATCAAGAAAGCTAAAGATAGTAAGAATTATATTTTACGAAAATGCTTTCATAGTGCACAATAGGAGTATATAGAAGATATAGATTTGAAAATGTGCACTAAAAACGGAGGTAAATATAAAAATAAGACAAAGCACAAAACCATGTGATTCTTAAAAGAACTTCCATAAATAGTCAAGTGCAAGACATAAACAAAAATTTTCTCTCATCATCCCAACTTATGGATATAAAATAAATAAATATCAAAAGCTAGGAATCTTTTATATATATATATATATATATATATATATATATATATATATATATATATATATAAAAAACTATATATATCACGAATAGGCATACATGAAAAGATCAAAAATCAATTAAGAACATGTATCCATAATGCCAACCAAAAAGGTCAAGAAGATATCATCAAAAGAAGACTTTAAGGAAGAAGCTAATTGATTCAAGAAGCACAAATTGGGTCAAAGGAATCAATAGCTAAAGTATGAGATAAGCACAAGTTTGAAGGTAACAAGTATAATTAAATACTCTTCAAGTCAATATAAAACTTTTAGCTTAACTCATATGCCCACATAAAGATATTTATACAAAAATATATATATCAACATAAGAATTACATGATCTACATGTAAATGAAAATTTAATGAATAGAGTCATGTATGCTTAATTAATGTATGAAAAACTATCACAAATTTAAAACACATAAAAAAATCTTTATTAGGCAAAGACATAATTGATTCATAAGAGGTTTAATCAAAATAAAACATGAGAATCAATAATGAATATATTATGTGAGCACATGGTTAAAGTGAAAGTATAAGTATACATTTGTCAAGTGATAAGAAGCTTGTGCTAAACACATATATTCACAAATACCGATTAAGATAAATATGACATATTAAAAACAAACCGGCAAGAAGTAACTATTTCAAAAACTTTAAAGACGGAGAGTTAAAATCATATTAACTCAAATCAAAACTAAGCTCGTATGGACCAGAGTGATATGCATGCTTTATAAATAAAGATTAAGAATAACGAGCATGTATATATAAATGTGTCACACTAATAGAAAATGAGTGATAAACTACATAGTGTGAACTAATCATTTAAGCCGAGTAACTAGTCATGTTAGATAAAAGAATTAATAACTAAGCAATCTAGTATTATATCTCACATTGATTTATATAAAAGACAACTAAAGGATATCAATGTGAGCGAGTAGCAAGACATCAAGAGAAACATGCTAGATTCTACAAATATAAACAATTTAAAGAGAAATGATTAGCATGTTACCAAAGTGGCTCTAGTGGCCACGTTTGTGTTGGTGCAATTGCTTGAAAGATGACCTTTGAGCTTTGCAACCACCAACACGCTCCTCGGTGCTATGTCTTGATACAAGAAGCTTCACCTACAATATTAGATGAAGATATTGGTATCCAAATAAACTTGGATCCACATTTATTAGCTTTAGGGACCCATATAACACTTACTCTAGCATTGGTTGTGAAGGTTCTACGAATAGGGCATGTAAAGCTCATGTGTCCAATGCAAGAGCAATAGAAGCATCTAATGCTAGTGTGTGCACATGTATCAGAATGAGCATGGTTATGAACATGTAACATACTAGAATGATGAATGTCTCTAGAGTGAGCATGGGAAGATTTGGTTTTAAGAATATTATGTTCTAATATCAAATCATCATGCATACAAGTAAGAGAATCAAATTTAACATTTAAAGCATTATTCTCTTTTTCAAATAAAACAATTCTAGAAATAAAATCATCATTTTGTATCTTTAAAGAGTCAATAGAAGAATCATGCAAATGGTTTAGCTCATGAGTTTGCCTCTTAAGATCTTCTATTGATGAGGAAAGAGATTTAATTTTCAAAATTAAAGCCTCATTCAAACTCTTTAAAGAAACACAAGATGAGTTTTGAGAATCAAGTCTAGATAATAAAATATTGTTTTCATTTCTCAAAAACTCATTTGCTTCTTCTAAATGAATAACCTTTTCAGAAAGTTCTTCATTTGTAGAATAAAGGTTGTCAAGAATCTCTAAGGATTGTTTAGCCATGGCTTTCCACTTAAAACATTTCTTGCATTTAGAAGAAACATGATTGTCTATGCTACTAGAAGTGAAACCCTCTTTATCGGAGGAGGAGTAGGAGGAATACGATGCCATAGAAAAATAACAAGGATCTACTTTAAGGATGTTAAGCCTAACAATAGAGTCCTTGCTCTGATACCAATTGTAGGAACCCTAGAGGGGGTGAATAGGGTCAAGCTAACTAATCAAGCACTTAGCACAAGCTAATGGGCAATTTAAAAATATAAGTACAAGAGAAGAAGCAATAACAATACCGACACACGATATATCCTGGTATCCTCCCAAGAGGCACTCCAGTCCCGAAACTCTCTCCGGCTTTAATCCACTATTTGAGTAAATAGTTACACACGAGTTTGGATCCGAAGAACTCGCCAACTTCTTACACGAGAGCTTTAATCCAAAGGCCTCTCCGACTTCAACCGAGAGTTTGGATACGAAGACTCTCCAACTTCAACCGAGAGTTTGGATACGAAGACTCTCCAACTTCAACCTTTCACAATAGGTTTTGATCTTCTTATACAATAAGATGAAGATCTCACTTTTCAACTCAATAACTCTAACACAATTTGTGGATGGCAAATAAAAACTTTGTAGAGTTGTTTGTGGATAGGCTTTGGTGGTTTAGAAATTTTTAGGCTCAAAGCATCAACCTCGAATGAAGGGGTTCAAGGCTATTTATAACCAAAGCATTGAAAAGAGCCAAAGGCAACTTTTCAGTCAACGACCGGCATACCGTCGGTATGAGTTGGCATACCGTCGGTATACCGGTCTGGGATTGCAACGGCTCGAAATATAGCCGTTGGGATCATTTAATGCTAGAAATCCGACCGTTGGACTTTCAACGTTGCTGAACCGGTATACCGTCGGTATGAACCGGTATACCGTCGGTATGTCGATTTTGTAGACAGAAAACTTTCTGTGAACAAAATCGGTATAGTATAGACCGGTATACCGTCGGTATGCCGGTTTGCATTCGAAAATGATCCTGGACTAATTTCTACCCTAGCTTTCGATTTTACCATTCATTTCTTGTGTTTACAATTATTCCTAAGACTCATTACAGACTCCAGATATACTGTAGCAGGTGCAGGCTTCTTCAGAGTCTTGAAATGATGATGGCATGGCATGGCTTCTTTCCTTGATAGATGTTAGCTTTTTCCCCGAGTGCGTGGCTCCGAAGATATCGTCGGGTGGTTCAGAGAAATCTTGTAGGATCCGTCGTCTTTGGCCCACCATGATTTCTTCATTGCATATTTTTACATTGATCTTGCTTATTACTTTTCTGCATGTACATGTTAGACGAACAAAACAATATACATAGTTGCAAGTGTGATAAGTTTAATGCACATTAGGACAATGCTTAGTTTAAGTATAAGTGCTAAGGTGATAGCATAAATGTTAGTGATATCATAATGATTAAACTTAATTGAATAACCACAATCAAAAATATAGTTTTGATTTTGGCAACCCGATTAAATTTAAGATAGAAAGCTCATATCACTAATATGTAAACCAATAGGCACATATTACCAAAGGTACAAGTATAAGTAGAAATGCTATAACGATAGTATAAAGATTAGTGATAATGAAATGCTAAACTTAACATATTAACCATATTCAAAAACATGATACAATCATTGGGCTAACACCCTAGTCCCGGCGCCGTCCTTCCCCGGCCATCTCCAGAGCCCAGCGTGCCGCCTCCCGTGTGCCGACTCCAGCCGCCCGCATATACTGTTCCCGCCGGCCGCCTCCCGGCCGCACCCCTCCGACCGAGCCAGCTGCTTGGCCCTTCCCCGTCGTGCCCGCCTGGTCAGATCCATCTTCCGACCGGCCCGATCCGTCCCCTGCCGACCAGATTCCCCCGCCAGCACCTCCGCCCGCTTCCCCCTGTCCGGAGCCGAGCCCTAGCTCCGGCCGTCCGATCCGCCTCGGCTTCGTCTTCTGACAACCCCCTGTGGTCGTGCAGTCCCGATCTGACTTTTCGGGACTCGCTGACCCGTGGCCGCTCTCCCAGCGCTGACCCGCGAGTTCCCGACCCGCTGTCCCGCAGTGCTCTTTGGTGTTTCTATTCCCGCATCGCTGCCGCGTGGATTATTCTTTCTTAATTATATCTGAGAGCTCTAGCCGAGCAATTGAGGTATAATTTTGTGTCCCCGTGTCCCTCCCGTAGATAGTCAGTGATGACGCGGTCCCGATCCCGTTCTGGGATTCAATATTTTGATTATTTTGTTGCTTTGGGTGATACGGTTACGTCGCGGCATATTTTGCTATGTTTGGATATATTGTGTTGTGTTCATTTTTGGGTTGGATATTCATTTTGGTTGGTGATCCCTAGTTTGGGATATTAAATTGTGTTGTGGTTGGCATCCTCCCAGGATTGGGTTATCCCAATTATAGAGAAAATACTGCCCAAATTTTCAGGAAATATTTTAAAAAGTGTTTTCCTATTAAAAACAAGCAATTTGAATAAAACCTATTTTTCAAAGAAAACCGGGCTTTGTAAAATGTTTTATAGGTTGGATTTTGTTTCTGGATTTTATGGATTTTGTATCACCAGTTAGGCGACGATCATATCGGTCGAATGAGCCTCGGCGAAATGCAAATGCTACAGGGTTTCCTGTACATTGAGACGTTAGCCAGCAACATGAGATTGCACGACCAAGTCTGAGACTCTTTTATTTTTAATTAATTATAATTTACTTTTAGAACTGGTACTGCTTTTAGTATTTATGGTACAGGGCCTCGGCCTACTGTTTGGAACGATCACGGCACTCAGAGCTCGCCTTAGGAATTATTTAATTTATATAAATAATTTGTAAAGGGCATAAGTCCAGTTTTTCCTTTATTTCTCTGCGACCATGTATTGTGTAGCGTAGCTTTTTATTATTTTTCTGGATGTTGATTTCGCCGTTAAAAATGCGTAGAATTTAAAATGGATATTTATTTTATAAAGAAAATTAATAAAGTTTTCTCATAACAAATAATCTAGTAATTTAAGCAAATCACATGTTTCCTCACTTAAAAGAAAAAGCCTAGTTTTATATATATATATATATATATATATATATATTTAAAATACAAAGTTTTGCCAAATTAACCGGTAATTGCTATTTTTCCCAATTAATCAATGACCGACTTATTTAATTAAAATAATAACGAACATAGATTGCGACGCTAGATATTTTCCGGTAGATTAATTAATAAACTTAAAACCTGACTAGGGTCTATTTCTAGAGATTGTAACTAGCACACCTAGAATGGTTTCATTATGGTTCTAAGTCAAGGTTCTCAACTGTAGGATCTCGGAGACGAACTTGACTTCCTCCTCGGTACCGACATTCCCGATCCAGTCAATTAACAGAGGCAAGTTACGGTTATATTTTCTTGTATTTTATTTAGTAATTGTCTAGCTGCATGTTTAAACCACATTGCTACACGGAACCCTCTCCTAGGGTTCAGTTATTGATCGATATTGATTGTGGGGATTGGGGGAATAGTGTAACGTTTATGGCCAATACCCCTTATATTGCATATTGTGCGAGCTTACCCCTCTTACACACGGGGATAAGCCATATCGCGTCGCTAGGACACTATTGTATAACCCAAGCCGGTCATAGACGATTATACATTCAAATCACATTATTTTCAATTGTTAAAATGCTGAAAAATATTGTTTCAACTGTTTAGCCTGCACTTTTCCATTATTACTTGAAATATGAGAAACATATTCGTACTTGCTTCCTCTGACTGGAGACTTCATTTTTAGGTGACATTGAGGATGCTGAGCTATTGTACAATAGCTACTATGACCCGGTTTTGTACCCTATGGTGTTGCCGGAGTCCCCCTTGGAGGACGCAGGACCTGAGGCAGACGAGCCGACCGCTTAGCTAGTCGTTTCCAGTTTTCTAGTTTTACTGTTTTGGAGTTTTGTTAATTTTGAATTCAGCACTTTATTTCAGTTCTTTTATTTCTAGTTGTACTTTTCAATTGTTGAATAAAAGTTTTTAAAATATCCGTATATTCGAATTATGACAAATATATAGATATTGTTGTGAATACCTGTATATAGATCAGCTTACTACCGTCGTCTCACAACGGTACAGGTTGGGCATGATCCGGTTCGACCCAATAATTTGGGATCGGGTCGTGATACTACTCTAACCAGTCTAAGTGATATACACATGACAACATTGTTCCGGATATTAGGCTTCAGCC
>JANAVB010011199.1:15901912-15969412 GCA_029216955.1 Iris pallida | reverse complement strand
CATATATTTACAAATATAAAGATGCACACACACTTGTGCTCACATATACATTCCCATATGTGTATCACAAGACAAACACACAAATAAATGTGTGGGCACAAACAAATGCACATATAGGTATCCATATAGGTAGATACACACACACACCCCCATCTATATAATACTCACATAAGTGCCTAATACCAAACAATTGGTGTGCACCGTCCTAGTACCGCACCAATCTACGATACTCTTGTGATACGCCTAAGATACCTATACCAAACCTTGTCCGAATCTACCAAAAACATATGAGCATGCCTAAAACATAAATTAGAGCCTAATTAGAACAGTACATAGCTAGTGCAATATGTCATGGAGAATTGGATATGTGTGCCACAAGTATTGGAGGAAAAACTCCCAAATGACTTCGTGTCCTACCGTATCATGATACGGCCTACTCGTATCCAATTGTCAACACGGATCTAGACACACACAACTAAAATAAGTCTAAATATATCTAGATTAAAAATTAACAAATACTTGGTGCACCAATCTCAGAATTCCTCCAAATTGGGAACAAATCTTAACATAACTTTCACATAAAAGGTCATTAGAGCCTAATTCTTTCTCCTATAGGTAGTCCTACTCCATGGATGGATTCTGTCACGACCCGCATCCGGATATACGGATATGAATACGTGGGCTACGCCCAGCCTACGCCGCAGTATCGACGGTAGAACGTTGTCTAGTACCCAATAAATATACACTACATCTAGAAAGTCCATGAACTACAAATGTACTCAATCACAACCCAACATCTAAAGAAGATAAGACAGGAAAGATAACTAAGGCACAAGAACAATAGAAACTACTAGAAGGAATCATAAGACAGGAAAATAAAGAAGGAAAAATAAGACAAACTAAGGATAACTACCAGGCAACTCACATAGAATAATAGTGAGATCCACCTCAGCTAGCAACATCATGAAGTCCAATAATGGTATAACAACTCCTAAATATTATCAACGGTATCCTGTCAGAAAAATGAGCAAGTACAAGCACTAACAGCAGTTTCATGTGAATTGACAAATTCTATAAGAGACAGTATAATAAACTACAAGACAAAGATATATGAAGACTTGGGAACCGTTCGGAAGCTGAGTTACAACCCTTAAACCAAACAAGGACCGGGGTTGTAACCCTTCTCCTGAGCAGAACTTAGTCTCCAATCAAGGAATAACATAAAGGCATGTAGAACATGTGAGTAACTGAATATCATAACATGGTGAGAAAGTACTGAATGTAGAACAAATCAGGATATATGATAGATAAAGTAAATATAAAATGTGCCTTGAATTATTAGAGCGTTATGTGATCGGCTTGGGATAAGTGACAGGACAGGCTATCAACTTGGCCCGACAATCCGCGGTGACCTCAACGGAAAGTCATGTCGGCCAACCTGGATAACGAGCACAAGGTAAATAGGATCTCGCTACACCCTACGTGAGGTGAGAGTGGCGCGAGCACAAGAATATAGTGACAAGGTGACTTGGATCACATAACCCCTAATAATTCTCCATCCCTGAATAGTATAATAGACCTGGACATGACATGTCATGACACGGGATTCCCTAAGAGGATAGCTACTCCCTCTCAGAAATCGGTGTCTATACAAGTACAGGGAACAAGACAGAAAATATACATATATACCAAGAAAATTCAGGAACAATATCTCATGTCATGATCCAACGTATACTAGTCCGTGAACTATTGTGACTGAAAATCGAGTAAGACACTATAACTGAATCGGATATAGCAGATATCAAGCCAATGAAAACTATCAGTGAATGTACTCGCCTGCGGTCCTGAGCTGTCAAATAGGGTCGATGCTCAGAGTGATGCCACAAACCTAAAGATAAGATACATATAAGCTAATTAGGGTTCAACAGTGTTAAGCTTGATTCTATGGTATAAGCTACGTAATCTAGGTCAGTCTCAGTCAACTAAGTCAAACTAGGTCACACTGAGTCACACTAGGTCACAAGAAGTCAAACCAAGTCAAACTAGGTCACAAGAAGTTAAACCAAGTCAAACTAGGTTAAACTGGGTCAATGGTTGACTTACAGTTGACTTTTAGTCAACTGGTCAACTCTGGTCAAGTTCTAGACATTTCTAGGCCAAGTGTGGACTGATAGTTGACTTTGGTCAAAGTAGTCAAACTTGGTCAACCAAGGTCAAAACTAGCCTAAGCATACTATTCCTAATATTTATCTACCAAGATACCATATATCTTGGTCAAACAGAATCACTCTAAATTAAGAATTAAAATCTCAAGTTGTACCTCGTTATTCGTACATCGAAACCTACGACACGCAAATCGAGATAAGATAATTAACAGTAAGATTAATAATCTTATCACAGTGATCCACATAATCATCTTGCCAATTTTAGGGATGTAAGATCACTGGAATCGACTGATCTCAGTTTCGTTGTACTAATTCCGAAATACGAACTAAATAAGAATTAATTATAAATAAAGATTAATACAGAGAGAAATACCTACAAACATTGTCGGATGATGAAACAAACATCAACAACGTGTCCAGAATGGTCAAATCAGCTAGGATAGCCTATCCGTAAGTCCAATTTGGACACAGGGGCAAAAAGGTAATTTCGGGTCAAAACGGTGTCCGTGTCGGATCCGCTTTGCACCAAAAAATGTGCAAGAATACTAGTCCACTAAACCTAACAAATTATGTCCACGGATCCAGAATGACGATACGAACTCAAGGGTATGTCCAGAATTGAATTCTGTTGACCCGACCTCAAATTGGTCCGTTGACCAGAACATTAAAATTCTGATTTGTACGGAAAAGCGTGTCAGAGCCAATGTCCTCATAACTCAGCAAATTATATGTCAACGAGTCCAGAATGACTATACGAACTCAACAGTATATCCAGAATTGGATTCCGATGAGCCGGCGTCAAAAAGTCTCGTTGACCCGGACTGTGGGGCTCGCTTTGCACCGAAATGCGTGCCAGGGCCCACATCCTCCAAATCTAACCAACTTTATATGAAAACATGCCAGAACGACGCCACGAGTCTACTGGTGGTGTCAGAAATTGAATTCAGAGTTCCGAGTTCAAAAATAGAATTTAACAAGTTGGAAATTACGAATTCGGACGGCCAACTTTGGCGTCGAATTCAACCAATCAAACGTGCTCACAATGAAACGAAACTGGAGGAGTAGGAAGAGGGTTATACCAGCTTCGCATAGGAACCAGTGGTATGCCAGACGGAGCTGCGATGGAGGAGATACCAACTGACGAAGTCGGCTCCACGAAACTGTCCAAAAACAGTTCAAATTAAAACGTCAACTTGGTGGCCGGTTTTTATCTATCAAACAACGAAATAAAGGACAAAATTTGAGGGGAGTGAAGGTGGATATACCGAGATTGTGACGGAGTAAAGAGTTTGCCGATCCAACGGTCGAATTTTTCAAAAAACGCGTACGAAGTCGCTGCGACGGAACGCCATTTCCGGATCCATTCCGAGCTCGTCACGACGGGAACCCGTGCCAAACGCACGAAATGCCTAGGCGGCGCATCCCGGAGGATGGTGGCCGCCATGGGGCCTGCCTGGGGAGTGTGCCCGGCCAAGGGGGTCGGCCACGGCCAGCGGCGGCGGTGCTGCACCGCACGGTTGGCCGGTTCTCGCACGAAGTCGCTGTGTGCACACTGCTACGGTGGGGGCTGCTGGCCTGGCACGGCAGTGCACGGCCACGATGCAGCCACGGCGATGGTGGTGGGGCCGTACGCGGCGCACGGGTGGCATGCGGTGGCGGGCACGGCCGACGGCTAGGGTGGAGGAGGTTGTGATGGTGATGTGGTGTGGTGAAGGTGATTATTGGTGATGGTGGGGTAGATGGTGATGATGAATAGAGAAGAAGGAGGAGAAGGGAGGAGCTGGTGGTGGCGCTCGGCCAGGGAGGAGGAGGAGGAGGAGGTCGGCCGAGCATGGGAGGAGAAGAAAATTTGAAATGAAGATGGTGATGGTGTAGAGTAATAAGGAAAATAGAGAGAAAATTATTAATAAAAAGATAGAGAGAATAAGTGGAGAAAGAGAGAGAAAATAGAGAGAGGGTGTACGTGAGGGGGTGTACTGGTGTGATAGGGGTGAGGTGGTGGAGTGTTGGAGTTAGAGATCTTTGTGTGTGTGTAGGTGTATATATAATTATATAAATAGAAAGAGAGAGAGATATTTAGAGAGAGGGAAAGAGATATTTTAGAGAGAGAGAGAAAATAAGATATTTATATAAATAGGAATATTTTTGAGTAGAGAAAATGCAAATACAATAGTGGGGTGCATGGGTAGTCATGACAGGGGTCGTACCCAATTGGGTTGGGTGTTGGGCCAAGTTGGACAAGCTTGGGGCCAAGATTTAATTAAAATGATAAATTAAACTAATTAAAATCATGGACGAAATGGAAGCACAAGGGAAATCAATTCGATGGCACGCAAGTGGCACATGCACAGTAGGCTCAAAACAGGCCAGAGCCATATATTGGGTCGACTGGATTGGACCGATGTTGGGCCCGAAAATTAAGTTGGAAATTAAATCACAAATTACGACAGACGATAAATTGGTCTAAATTGACCTGAAAGTTGTGCGAAGCAAATGGAGCGCAAGGAAACAAGTTCGAGTGGGACACGAAATATCAACATGAAGATAATCTCGTCTACTACAAACTTCAAGAAGGGAGTTTCCAGAGACTGGCATCCCTGATGCTCTAGAATTCCAAGTCACAGTAAAGAGCATTTAAAGATCAAAATTAATTAAATAAAATGAATTATCGAGAATAAATTATTTAGAAAATTCAAAAATAAATCCTGAAAATTTAGGGGGCTTACAGATTCCTAATGGTCAAATTGAACAATTAGTCTAATTAGAGGAGAAATTGAGATGTATATCTATTGGGAGATAGATTCCCAATGCAAAGCCTAATGGACATGATTCAGACATGATCTCCTAATAATAGCATCTTCTTCTAGTGCTCCTAGCCATCAAGCTCCTATGCTCCTCCAAGTGATGAGAATTGGAAAGGAATTGAAGTGGAATTGAGAGAAATTGATGGATGGATGGATCAATTTGGAGAAGAACAACAAACGGAGAATAATTGGCAAAAATAAAAATGAAGAGAGACTGCCTCTCCCTCTCTATAGGGCCGGCCGGCCATGTAGGTCTACTCCATGCATTTGTAAGATGTCCAAAATGCCTACAAGCTTGTCATGAAGGCTAATCTAATTACGGAAGCCTTTAATCCTAATTGAGTCTAATTGGATATAGTCTAAAATGTTGGTCCATATGTCATGTCAATCTAATTGTTGGGCTCTAGTGTCATGTCAAGTCTAATCAGTCCACTAACACACGTCTAATAAATAGGCTAGTCCACTAACCAACTATCAAATGCTCTATTCTAATTATCTAGCACACAACCAATACATATAATAATAAATATTATTATCACTAATACAATTATCAAACAATTATTGAAATGACAAAAGTATCTCTCTTCCGGAATTAGGTAGTTAAAATCCTACCCCCCTTAGAAAAATTTTATCCTCGAAATTTAACACCTCACTCTTCTCTCTTGGCCAGTCATAACGTATTCATCTTAATCTTTGCTATGGTCAAACTCCAACAATCATGGTCCAAAAAAGTCCTATCTAAAGTCATACCATATACAATTCTATTGAAAGGATCAACATGCATGGTTACGGTATTGTAGTATCAATCAGGAATTACTACTAACTATACTAATTATTCTATAGCACAAAGGCAATCTATAAGGTACTAAAGAAGCACACAACAATAGATAAAAAATAAAGGAAAGGACAGAACAAAACAGAACAAACAAATATGTTAACCCCTCACATGTAGCATCGGCCTCCTCGACCGTTATCGCAAAAGTCCTATCCTGCGGGGGTGTCTCCCTACGCTGGTACGGGGCAATTTACGGTACCACAGGTGGCCTAGCTAGACTTCTTACCTATCTCTGATACTCACTCCAATTATTCACTAACATTAATCTAGCTAAAATACTTAATACTAAGGGTTACATCTCTAAACTAATGATATACTATGGTTCTAGGCTATGGACATACTAAACTCACTGGCGCACACCACTAAGGATGCTATACTAAGACTTCTAAGTTACTATCTATAGGATATCCACCCAAAATTTTGACAATATCACATGGCATTAACTCCTATACATGATACTCACGGAATACTCCCCTGCTAAGGTGCTCAAGGATCTCTCCTACATCTATTACACCATCTACTAGGTTACACATATTTTAAATGCTTCTTATACTAAAGATATTTTGCATCTGGACAATTACTTCTCCTATTTTGGTATCCTAATTCTGACCAATATGCTGACACTTAACAATCACTCTAAGATACTTATCCGTACCTTGGCAATATAACCATATATAATATTTTCTACCCTCCAAGGCACTACACTTGAAACTGCTATCACACGAATACCATTCTATCCATCATGCAATTCACTAATTCATAATTTTGCTACACTCTAATGCCCTTGTAAAAACCTCCATACCTACTGAATCTTATTCCCATATAAGTTACCTCTCCTCTCTCTGTCCTGTACACTTGTACTCCTACTCTTCCTGATACGCTCTTACATATCTTACCCCAAATTTATCCTAATACTCCTAACTGGTGCTATTATCCTTAATAATACTCTCTGATACTAATCTGACATGTTATATCTATCATATGTTGTTCATCTCAATATTTATACACTTGAATACTTGCACTCTCTATGCACTCTTAGTGGCAGGTACCAACTTATAACTATACCTATTGTAAGTCCCTTGATTTTTGGCTATTATTTTTAATTATTTAATATGGATATTTAATATTAAACTATATTTATGATCAATAATGACTATTATAGTACTTTACCATAGCTTTGATTTTTGAAGCACAACAATTATCAATTTCTCAAATCTAGTCCTATCATCGTATTCTAGACGAGTTCACCTTCAGTTTGATATATCATGTCTCATCCAAATATGTTCCCTTGTGCTATATTTTTTATGTACAACTTTAGGGATAAAATAGTCATTTTAGTCTCTACCATAAAATTTGACTAGCTTTCCAAATAGCAATTAAGGCCAAACTCCGATCCAAATCATTTGACCCAATAAATGATTTTGATCTATTTTGAGCCTACTACACACATGCCAATAATTTTTCACTCAATTAAGTTCTCATGTGCCATTTACTTTCAAATGACACACAAGACCCATTAAATAGCTTTTCAGAGTCTATTTCAATTCCATAAACCCTATAGGCCTAGAATTAGTTCAACTAGCCTTAGTTGAGCCTATAATAGGTTATCATAACTTATTAGAGTGAATTTAGATTGCTTTTAGAGATTTTGTACAGCCATATAATAGTTTAACCAATCCACCATTGACTTTCCAAATTAGGGAACTCAATATTCACATATAGATTCAATCTTACATATATTTTTATTGGAGTAACCAAATCTAACCAAACATTTCTAAAACCTTCTCTACCTAAACCCTTTAATCCTTCAAAATTTATATATATGCATATAAAGTGGCCACTAACCACCCTCTATCCTCATAATCTCGTAATTCCTTCAGCATATACACCCACCGACCACTTTCAGCCGCAGCAGCAGTTTTGACCCTTTTTGACCTCCCGTGATGCTCCAAGATTATTCGTTGTGAAGCATACACAAACCTATAAAATTATATCAACCCTCATATGTTCACAATCCCTTCTAGTACACCAAAATAGCCCTACAAGTCAACCGAAGTTTGGGATCATAGTCTGAATTTATTCCAGCATGTACGTTGTTTTGCATCTAGGCTTTTGTGTACTTTTCGACCTCATCTTTTCGTGAAACCAAAATTAATGGAAAAATCTGTGTCTATTTTCATGTTCAATTGGCCATTCACACAATTCCAAGCAGTTTGTCCGGGGCATCCATTCTACGACAAGGTGTCCAGAAGAGATCAGATCTATTACGAGTGAAATTTTTTGCCTATTTTCGGTCATATTCGGTCTTCCTAATAATTTTTGTAAGAAACTAAACATCAAGATATTTCCACCGCATATATTTTTGCTGAGTTTTGAGTTTGTTTAGTATTTATTAAAATTCTTAACATTTGTCGTAACACCGTAACTCCAAAATTATGTATTCTTTGTATCCAAAAGCCTTGATACTTCATATATCCTAACTAAATTAATTATTGTGCATATTTTCATGACAAATATATAATTTTACCTATTTTTTATGATTTTTCCAGAATTAGTAATTTTTAAATATTTATTGTTTCGGGACTCAAATCCTATACCAAGTCTAGGAATAATGTTGTAGAATCAATATAAGACTTATACACATATTTTTCTATGAATAAAATATATTAATTATTATTATAGAATATTTATAAATATCTTCCTGAATTAAAAGTAATATTTTTATGTTAATAATATATTACTATTAAAGGTATATTTAATACTATATATGTTATATTGAGTAGAGTATTCAATATGACTAGTTTTGGTATAAACATATTATTAAGGTCTATTTATAGTAAGTCCATATATAGTAAGTTATTAGCGTACTATTAATAATAGAATATTTATTATAAGCATAATTAATGGAAGTAGCGAGGACTTTGGAGTTGGTCAGACATACGCGTAGTTAGAGGTTACAGGCAATTATACCTTGCCAACTTGTGCAGTATTATGCATGTTTATTTCCAGTCATTCTAGTTCATGTTTATTTCTTTCTTATATTATCACATGATTCTTGTACATGCGTCATGATGTTCACTTTACATGTTTCCTTATATGCTACAGGTTTTCTTTTTCAAATCATCTACTCGATCTGTGTTTTATTATACTTGGTTAGATTTTCATGTTCTTGGGACTTGACCTTGACCTGATTTGATTACCTGTATTTGTCTTGACTTGACCCTGACTTGTTATTAGACGTTGACTATACTGACCATCTCGTTCGTGAGCTCCCGTCGAGTGCGAATGACACATGCTATAATTAAAGGGTCCCATCGGCCTACTGACTATAAGACTGTGAGCTCCCATTGAGTTGCGGCTATCCTGATTTACTTATAGTCATGTTTGATAGCACTATTCTCGACGGCATGCCACTTACCCTTATTTCTTATTCTTATATTGTTTCTTTGTACTATTTTCTGACGTTCCTTGTATGTTATATACTTTTACAACAGGCTTGTATATTATGTATCTTGATATGTCCCCTGAGGACCTGATTATTCTCCAGGTTTAGATAGAGAGGAGGGCTACCCGGAGGTTTATGGTTCTGGAGTCGAGACTGGAGACATAACTTCGTAGGAGGACGAGCTAGTTCTAGAGTATTTCTCTTGAGATATGTCATTCTCTATTTTAAACATTGCTACTTTATTTCCTTTCTTTTCAGTAGACTTGTAGTTGACTATTTACTTTATTTCTTTTTTCTGTGGTTTCATGATGTCTTTTCCCGCACAGTTATATTTCCTTTACTGTTGAACATTTGCTATATTTATCATATTGGACGTGATTAATTCTTAGACCATTATTCTGTGTGGATGAGATTGGTTGTGTACCTGTGACTTGTGTTATTATTCTGGATTGTTATCATGATTTACAGCTTAAGCATTAGCTAATGAGCTTGATAGATAGTTTTGGCTCATTAGCAAAATGTTGCTGGCATGTACCATATTCCTGGTCCTACGTATTTTGGGACTGGGGTGTTACGTGTTTTTGTGGTGGCCCATGAAGATCTACGTTAATCACTTCGGTTACGTTACTGTACTGGCGTGAGCTTGCAAAAATGATAGAAAAGACCCATAGGATCTCATCCACATCTTTATATTGTTCCACATTCTTGATCCCTATATATCGACTTTGAAATTATCTCCTTGACTTACTTCCTGCTTGATATCCTCTGTCCTTAGCTTCTCCGTTTCGTTTATGTGCAGTACAATAAACCCACAAGCCGGTGACAAGAATCCCGTGGTTACCCCGCAGAATGTTGTAGTGACTCATGTCGACATGACCCTGCTACTGTTTAGAGGTTCTTCTACCCAACCAGACAATTTAGCAGCTTCACACCCACTGAGGTTCAGGAAAGAGGATATCCCGCCGATGCCGCCGATGCCGCCGATGCCACCGATGCCATTTACACAGCTCGGACAGCCGATGGACCCACAACAGTTGTTCCATACTTTCTATGTGATGATGTAAGCACAATAGCAGATCCAGTTGGAGAGTCAGTGGAGACAGACGGAGAACATGGAGGATCGTATTGTAGCAGCTTTGGAGAGGGTGACTCCACCGGCTCATCAGCCATCGATGGAAACACTTGCATATTTTCGTAAGTAGAAGCCACCTAAATTCTCGGACAAGGAGGAGCCCACAGAGGTTCATGAGTGGATCACCAACATCCAACACCAGTTGGAGGTAGCAGATTTAAAGAATAATTGTTGGACGATTATCGTCAGGATGCAGCTAACCGCCAATGCGCACCACTGGTGGCTTACGGAGGAGAAAAGACTTGGGCAGGATAATGTCACTTGGGATGACTTCTCTAAACTCTTCCAAGAGATGTATATCCCGGCAACTTTCAAAGCGAAGCTGGGAGACAAATTTATTTCTCTTACCCAGGGCAGCATGGTGGTGGAAGAGTACAATGTCAATTTTCTGCGACTCAGCCGATTTGTACCTACATTGACCCAGACTGAAGAAAAAAAGGCAGAGAAATTCTACGACGGAATGAGCTACAGATTACAGAAGCTTATCGGAGCCGTTCCACCTACTACGTATTCAAGAGTTCTTACAGCAGCACGATGCTTGGATCAAGTCCACCGGAAGGAGGCTAACCAGAAGCGTCCACGGGAAGCTACATCATCAGCGCAAGCAGCACTCGGAGGACTAGAAAGGCGTTCCACAATACATCACCGACAATAGAGGGTCGCCTCATATCAAGACCAAGATAACCCGACTTGCCAGTAATAGGAGAGGTCATACTTAGCAAAATTGTCGCCAAAGACTAAGCCAATGTCTAAGATGTGGTTCAACCCAACATCAACTTCGAGATTGCCCAACGAGAGGCCTACAAGCACCAGCTCAACCCACAATGCAAGGAGGATATCCACCTGGACCGCTTCCCGACCAAGCGACACAATTTGCGCAAACTAGATAGAAGGCAGGAGCACAACGACCCGAACAGGCCTTTGCCATGATGGTTGAAGAGGAACTGCGACACAAGAAGCAACTGAAGGTAATAACTTAAAATTTTATGATAATGATAGTAAGTAGAATAATGGTTTATGCTTGCTTGTTATATGTTTCATTAGGAACAACCATAGAAAAGTAGAACACCTTTAGAGACATCTTAAAACCATTGACATATTTTTTTCCTTTACTATTGTGAGTTATTTTAATTTTAAGGACAAAATTTTCTAAGATGGGTAGGTTGTAATCCCTCTAATTTTTGGATATTATTTTTATTTATTTAATATGGGTATCTAATATTAAACTATATTTATGATCAATAATGACTATTGTAGTACTTTACCATAGCTTTGATTTTTGAAGTACAACAATTATCAATTTCTCAAATCTAGTCCCATCATCTCATTCTAGACGACTCTACCTTCAGTTTGATATATTATGTCCCATCCAAATATGTTCTTTTGTGCTATATTTTTCATGTATAACTTTAGGGATAAAATAGTCATTTTAGTCTCTACCATATAATTTGACTAGCTTTCCAAATAGCAATTAAGGCCAAAATTCGATCCAAATTATTTGACACAATATATAGTTTTGACCTATTTTAAGAATACTACACACATGCCAATGGTTTTCCACTCAATTAAGTTCTTATGTGCTATTTATTTTCAAATGGCACATAAGACCCATTAAATAGCTTTTCAGAGTCAATTTCAACTACATAAACCCTATAGGCCTATAACTAGTTCAACTATCCTTAGTTGAGCCTATAATAGGTTAACATAACTTATTAGGGTGAATTTTGATTAATTTTTAGAGATTTTGTACAACCATACAATAGTTTAAACCAACCCACCCTTGACTTTCCAAATTAGGAAACTCAATATTCACCTATAGATTTAATCTTGCATATCTTTTTATTGGAGCAACAAAATCAAACCAAACTTTCCTAAAACCTTCTCTAACCAGACCCAAACCCTTTAACCCTTCAAACTTTATATATAAATGCATATAAAGTGGCCACCAACCCCCCTCTATTATTATAATCTTGAAATACCTTCCGCCTATACACCCGTCGACCACTTTCAGCCGCATCAGCAGTTTCGACCCCTTTTCGACCTTCCATGATGCTCCACTAATATTTATTACAAAGCTAATGTGACCCTATACAATCCTATCGACCCCTCATATGTTCATAATCCCTTCTAGTATACCAAAATAGCTATACAAGTTAACCGAAGTTTGGGATCAAAGTCTGAATTCATTCCAACGGGTACGTTATTTTGCATCTAGGGTTTCATGTAGTTCCCGACCTCATCTATTCGTGACACCAAAACTAATGAAAAGATCTTTGTGTCTATTTTATGTCTAATTAGCCACTCACACAGTTCCAAATGGTTTGTCCAGGACGTCCATTCTATAATATGGTGTCCAGAAGAGACCAGATTTGTTGCGAGTGAATTTTTGCCTATTTTCGTCAGATTCGATCTTCCTAATAATTTTATAAGAGACTAGATATTAAGAGCTTTCTAATGTATATCTTTTTACTGAGTTTTGAGTTTGTTTAGTGTTTATTAAAATTCTTAACATTTGCCATAACATCGTAACTCCGAAAATTATGTGTTCTTTGTATCCAAAAGCCTTGATACTTCATATATCCTTACTAAATTTATTATTGTGAATTTTTTCATGATAAATATATAATTTTACCTATTGTTTATGATTGTTCCAAAATTAGTGATTTTTAAATATTTATTATTTCGGGATACAAATCGTATACCAAGTCTAGGAATAATGTTGTAGAATTAATACAAGACTTGTACACATATTTTTCTATGAATAAAATATATTAATTATTATTATAGAATATTTATAAAAAAAAAATTTGAATTAAAAGTGATATTTTTATGTTAATAATATATTACTTTTATACGTATATTTAATACTATTTATACTATATTAAGTAGAGTAGTCAATATGACTAGTTTTGGTATAAATATATTATTAAGATCTATATATGGTAAGTCCATATATAGTAAGTTATTATTGTATTATCGATAGTAGAATATTTTTTATAAGCGTACGTGACGAAAGTAGCAAGGACTTTGGAGTTGGTCAGACATATGCATAGTTATAGGTTACAGGAAAGTATACCTTGCCAACTTGTACAATATTATGCATGTTTATTTCCAGTCATTCTAGTTCATGTTTATTTCTTCCTTATATTATCACATGATTCTTCTATATGTGTCATGATGTTCTCTTTACATGTTTTCTTATATGCTACATGTTTTCTTTTTCATATCATCTACTCGATCTATGTTTCATTATACTTGGTTAGATTTTCGTGTTCTTGTGTGTTGACTTGATTTCATCACTTGGACTTGACCTTGACTTGATTTGATTACCTGTATTTGTCTTGACTTGACCTTTACTTGTTATTAGACGTTGACTATACCTGACCACCTTGTTCGTGAGCTCTCATCGAGTGCGAATGAGACATACTATAGTTAGGGAGTCCCCATCGGCCTATTGTCTATAGGACTGTGAGATCCCATCGAATTGTGGTTACCCCGATTTACTTATAGTCACTTTTGATAGCACTATTCTCAACGGCATGCCACTTATCCTTATTCCTTATTTTTGTATTATTTTCTTATATTATTTGCTATCTTTTCTTGTATGTTACATGTTGTTACATTAGGCTTGTATATTATGCATTTTGTTATGTCTCCTCAGGACCTGGTTATTCCCCAGGCTTAGATAGAGAAGAGGGCTACCCGGAGGTTTATGGTTCTGGAGTCGAGACTGGAGACGTACCTTCGCAGAAGGATGAGATAGTACCAGAGGATTTCTCTTGAGACATGTCATTCTCTATTTTAGACATTGCTACTTTATTTTCTTTCTTTTCAGCAATCTTCTAGTTGACTATTTACTTTATTTCACTTTTTATGGTTTCATGATGTCTTTTTCCCGCACAGTTATATTTCCTTTACTGCTAGACATTTGCTATCTTTATCATATTGGACTTGATTACTTCTTGGACTGCTATTCTGTGTGGATGAGATTAGCTCTGTACCTATGACTTGTGTTATTATTTTGGGTTGATGTCAAGATTTACAGCTTAAGCATTAGCTAATGTGCTTGATAGGTAGTTTTGGCCCATTAGCAAAATGTTGCTGGCATGTACCGTATTCCTAGTCCTACATATTTTAGAACTGTGGTGTTACACCTGTCACATGCACTAAATAATCCAGAATACCCACTTGGTACTAGCCCACCTCACTGACATACTACTGTTATATGTAATACTCAGAATCTTACTGCATGATACTCATAAACTCCCGTACTGTACTTCACTTCACCTTTATGCCTTTCACACATCACCTACTATGCGCTCGTGCACACAATTCTAGACACTGTACTTCCTTCCTCCACCTATCACTTTCTAACATACCAACAACCTCAAACACTAGGTGATATATCCTCATTAGGCACATATTCTCTCCAACCTACAGGTTTACCTGTAGCATAATACCCCTACTGTTCCCAGCAAAATAGACTCAGATTCCTTCTTCCCTACCAAACTTCCCCTACATCCTGCCATTCACTCATCCTCTGCACACTGCTTAGCCTTAACTACTGCAATTTTCTGCACATGCATAGTAGTGCAAGACTATACTACCCATACTCATATCTATAATCTACTACTATGCACTGCTAACTATAATGTTGTAATGCCCCATCATGCTCAGTTTTGTAGTGTCTTGTCCCTACATCGTGCCCCGTTTCCCGTCCACAGGATAAGCGAGAAAGGAACACTGTCGCTATCGATTTAGTCGGAACCGATTGAACGGGATCAACTTAATCGATTGAACGAGACCGGTTGAATTAAGAACCTTTCCTCGTTATAGAATGGTTTCTTCAGAATCAAGTCCCATATTTAGCGGGTTGTGCCTCGAGGATGGACTATGTGGCTGAGTCAAGAGAGACCTCTCGTTGCTCTGTTTTTCATGACGTACTTGCTTCTTTGGCTTTAGCTTTGGCTTGGTTTTCTGAAAGCATTTTCGTGAATATTTTTTATGGTTTTTATGCGTTCTTCGAATTTTGCATTTCCTATCGAACTCATTGAATATCGCAGTGTTCTGACCAGTTGCATGTACGATTTCAAGTGATCGTGTAGGCAACGTCTAAGCGTAAACCAACTGGTCCCTCGTCTCGATCAAATCAAGGTGAGTGACTGACCCTTCTTTACAATTGACCCTCTTATTCTTCAATCAATCTACGACAACAAAAATATGCTATGCTAGATGTAAATGCAACGACACAAATGCTTATTCCAATAAACTGTTGCACGACATCTAACATATACGGGCTTTAGAACTGCTTGTCATATAACTGTTACGTGCTTGCTAAATACCATGCTATATAGAACTTTGCTAAGCAAAGATCGAATCGATTAAATAAATACTACAACGAAACCATGAAACGTGCCTTGAATAACTTGTTAGCTTAGCACAATCACGGACAACTTGTGCACAAGGGCGATTGTTTCTTCAGACGGTATCCCAGGGCCACGGGACCAATCTGGCCTAAGAAGAAACACAGATAGCTAGGTTGGATGCATGTCATGGTAGGCAGTAGCTTTCAATGGGGCTTGCTACCTGCGCTGAAGGACCTTTGTCGTACCAAGCTATATATGTCTAGGATGGCTTATCATGCCTGTGACCTTCACAATTGCACTATATTATATTTTATCATTATCAATATGATAGGAAAGAATATGGTAAGCTTATACTACAACGGCACGCTCTACCGTGGGTAAGAACTATCGTCGTTATGTTATTTGTGCCTTTTAAATGTTTTCATGAATGGATTAGAATGGCTAGAAAGTTCACAAAATATATTTATACTAGTTCACATAATTTCTTGAATCAAATGAGAGCATGGATATAATTAGCCATCCACCTGTACACATGTAATGTACTGACCCTCGCTCTACACAGGTGCTCTGAACCAGGATAGCGTACGTGCCAAGAAACTGAAGGCGACACTAAGAACATTTTGAAGCCTTGCTAGCTTACGAAGGCAAATATGCAACCTTTTGAAGACTTTGATCAAGAATGTGCCATGTCGCATCAACTCTCGCCGATCCCAGGTCCAAGAGAGTCATTTGTTGCTTTGTATAAACAAATGTAAATGTATGGAACGACTATCTCATCTGAGTCAGTTTATAAGCCCGTACAGCCTCTTTTGTAATCGAGTCTTGTAAACAAGTACATTATCAATGAAAGACAAAGTTTCCTTTTATATAAATGTGTTCAATTTCTCTGCGTACTGGATTTGAATGTTGTATTTCAGATAACCTTACGAAATTGCCTTGTGCGGGCGCAATATAGGCTCGCACGACATCACGCTCGAGGGACGACTATCAATTCTACCGAATCGGGGTGTAACAAGTTCAACCGAAGGAATCAAAATGCAACGACGTTTGGACTTATCCATGCAACGACTTGCTCGAAGTCCCGCTCGGTCAAGGCAACCCCTTGCTCTGATGGGTGGCTTCGGTGAACTTGCCTCAGCTTGGCCTTCACACTAATAAAATAAAGTTTTCAATGCACTGAATTGGCTTCATAATAAAAGAGATGAATCCACATAGCTAAAGGAATAATTCCAATGAGTCGAGCATGTGTGTAGAACATGAAAAAGTGTCATAATGTTGCTTAAATATTCTCCACGATAGTTTTTAAAGCTGATACTTTTTCATTTGACCCTACATATTGAGTTAGGCAAAGTTATGCCATGGGTTATCAACTTGATATCATAGCAGGCACGTCCCCACGATCCTACTGCTTTGTATAGTAAATACGTCCTACGGTCTCACTGTCGATCTTATAGAAGATGGCACGATTGTGGCATTCAAAGAACACAATTGTTCAAAGTTCAGCACGCGCACGTTCCCACGGCCTCAAGACTTGTTATATAAAATATGACTTGGGCAGCAGTGTCGCATGAAACATAGTTGGATTAAGGCACGGAACACGGCTAATTCAAGTAATATGTCCTATGGTTCCACAACTTGGTATAGCCACACAGTTCCACGATTTCAATGCTAGTCATATAGAGTATGACGCGATTAATGGCACTGCATAGAACATGAATTTGGTCAAGTTAAGCAAGAGGGCTATCAAATAGTCATTTCTAGAATTGAGTCAAAATAAGTATGGAAACATGGAACGTTATCTGGACCAGTTGACGTCGAAGCAATCCCTGGTTTGAGGGAGTCACGTAAAAGTATGAGAAGCAAAGAATGAGAAATGATACGAAGAATGGTAAGTCGAGTTGAGTCTTGCATGGTCATTGGAAAGCTTGTGCACAAGGTGTAGTTTCCTCGAACTGTTGCCTAGGCTAAGGAACCGATTCGGCCTAGAAGGAGCGAGTATAGCAGTACTAGTAGGACTGGCACGGGTGATTTAAGAACTTTCGATCATGGCTCGATACCTGTCTCGAAAGGATCGCCGTCTAACCCAGCGATAGTCCAAGATAGGTTGACATTGCTAGTAACCTTTTATATAGATGAGTGAACATAATACCGCCGATCTGTATGCATGCCTTAGATTAAGTAAGTTTATGCCCGATATCGGTTAAGTCGAAACAAGTGTAAGCACGACAAGAATGATTCAAGAAAATGTGTACACAATTTGTAACACACGTATGGAGCCTAAGATTTGGCTATAGCAAAGACACGTGCTCCGACACGAGATATGGCATCCTTTTTGCAGTCAGTAACACAAGTTTATGGGTATGGTTCAAATCGGTTCTATGCTGAAACAAGAAAGACTATAAGACAAGTATGAATGAGTTACACTGTATTACAAGGCACGACCTCGATGTTTGTCACACAAATAGATCTTATGGCACGGCCACAATGTTTACGCAACTGGGTCTTGCAGCACGGTCTCAAAGAATTGATAGTATGACTATGTCGGTTGCAATACGAATAGGCCAGGAGTCTAAGTCATCAAATTGATCCTAAGGCAAAAATAGAAAGACAATCAAAGAAATAGTTGCACTCACTAAATGAACGTGTTAGTTTTGTATGGGAGGGCGAGGGGCTCACTCACTAGTACGGTTGTGTACTGACCACCCAACAGTTTTCATGCGCATGTTACATGTACTTGCTCGTCGAGGCGAAGTTCGCTTAGACGTGCTAAGCCATAGACTTCCTTGGCGTTTCGAGGCATGCGACCGCGTTGAAGAGTTCACCTATAAAAGACATAATATATTGACTTCGCCTTCTGAAGCATACGTAAAGTTGTAAGCCTTCGGGCATGAGCGATTATAATTATATAAAGAGAGAAAGAGAGAAAGAGAGAGCAGAGTGTTTGTATTCAGAGAGAAAGTGAGCTTGATGACATGTAATCTTGGCTTTGCGCCTTTGTAATCTTATTTTTAATATCAATAAAGATTATCATTTTGTACATGTTTTTGCGTTCTTCAAGTTCTCTACTTGGGACTTCTGTGCGACGACCCTGTCGCAAGCTGCTGTAATCGACCGTTATGGAACCCATCTTGTACGAGCGCAAGCTAGGTTAATACGGGATCACGCCTTAGCGAGGATGATCGGTTCTTTGGGACCGGGGCATGACATATCGTGGTGAACATCTAAGCAACCTTATGACACTTTTTTCATGTTCTATAAACATGCTCGACTCAATGGGATTATTTTCTTAGCTATGTGGATTCATCTCTTTTATTATCAAGCCTATTTAGTGCAATAAAAACTTCTTTTTATTAGTGTAAAGGCTAAGCTGAGGCAAGTTCACCGAAGCCACCCACCTGAGCGAGGAGTTACCTCGACCGAGCTGGACTTCGAGCAAGCCGTTGCATGGCTAAGTCCAAATGTTGTTGCGTTTCAATTTCTCCGGTTGAACTGAGCGAGACGGGGCATTACATAATATACCACTCAGAAAAAGTTTCGTCCTCAAAATTTACTTAGTACACACTCATTGACTTATCACTTGATTCAATATTTAATAATTCTCACACACACTCCTCTTATGTGTTTCTTCAATCCGAGTCACGCTTGTGCCTTAGTTATTTTTCACATCGAACAACTATATCTCAAACTTGGGGTAACTTATACTCGTCATGCACATGGACAACTTAGTTCTAGGGCGAACCATTCAATAGACATCCCTAACAATTTTTGAATCAAAATTTCATCAAGTCGTTTATTCATCGTCTCCTAGTTGAAACCTAGTGCTACGTCTCCTTAACCAATCTCTGAAACCTGACTTGCATCAATATTCAAGTTTATTTCAAATCCAATGACCGCACTACCATCAATATTTTCTTTGAAACCTACGATTTCAAAATCTCCGATACTGTTCCATTCCTTTAGTCTTACTTGAATTCAACGTATTACTTAGTTGGATCGTGCACATATTTAAGGTATCTCTAAAATACATATATTTTAACCAAGTCTCGTGATAAAGAATCTGTCATTATCACTCGAGTCGGACCGTGCACATATTTAAGGCATCCTCAAAATATATACATTTCAGCTAAGCCTCGTGGTAGTGAATCCAATTCCATATATTTGATTCATCCTATCAATCCTAAAATCAATCGTATCGATGCTACCTCTCGAAATAGGGATGTCTTGCCCAACCGTTAGGCCATCCCTTCAGGCTAAAGCCAACATCAGTATTGTAATCACCGTTCCTAAACAATAATATCAACGCTGACCCCAATCCTAAGGTCAAACCAAAGTTGATAGTACGCAGTTTTCTATCCAAGCTCGCATCACTCTGATTTCTAAACTTTGAGCATAGATTTTCCTATTCGTAGCATTCAATCCAAGGGGTACGAGTTGTTCAGCAAAGCCATTCCTATATCGCTCACGATCATCCTCGATCAAACTCTATAGTTTATCAACACTAATCGCACAATCTCAAAAACCATAATCCTTAACTCGTTCGATAGCCCTACCAATCCCAACTGATATACCTCGACTACAAAATCACAAGTCATAATCCACCGATCACAATCGCAATGTTGATTGAAATTCTGAGTCATAAAATTTCAATCATACTTTCGTCCATTTTGACTTTCCTTAAATCACAATCCTGCTAATCATCAATCTTGAGCATCTATCTCATCGAACAATCACAAGATCACCTACTATAATTTTTCCGAGCCATAACAATCTATATTTTATTTATCATCAAATCCGTCAATATTTTTGTTTCACATAGTCTAAGCACTATTTATTCATGCAAACTTCAAGTTCATATAATCAAGTAATCCAAACATCCATTACTATCGAAATCCCAAGTATAACATCCATCTGAATAATAACATTTTACACGATCATCATTCTTCGAATCAGAGTACCCCCTAGTTATCGTACATCAATCTTAGATATGCCACAATACTATCGATGATATACATAACCTGACAATCATTCTTTGCAACGAACTCCGAGTGTGCAACTAATGTTATCATCCGAACTGGATATACCACAATCTCCTCGATATTTCAGATCAAATTCGATCATTATCCCTCGAACTAATCACATGATCAATTCGTTCAAACCCCAAAATCACGTATGTTTATCTGTCTATCTCAAGTCATCGAGCAACATATTTTTTTAACTTGCATTATTCTATGCTAACTCAAATAATTGAGCAACATCTATCCCAAATCCTTAGAGTCATTCTTGCATATTCGAATCATTTCCATGCATGATAACTTCAAATCGTGCTAACTTTTCGTATATGATTCTTATTTATTCTTCGATTGAGTCATTTGTTTATTACACCTTAACTTTTTTCGATTCAATCTATCTACTCTTTCCATCAGTATTTCATAACCGACGAAGTCCTAAACTGCTAGGCATCACCTTCTTGTTCGTCTAACTCAAATCTCGTATGAGATATCTACAATCATGACTAACTCTGTCATACTTGTTTCTAAGGCTTTGTACTACCCGTGTCACTTGCTGATAGACCCACCGGTACCCCGATCCTCAGTTAGTCAACATCCTCAAAGCTATCCCATATACCAATCAAGGATAAGTTACTCGATAAATTCTCGAAATGATTGTTCGAATCACGACCGATCACTTTGAATCTTCGTTCGAACAACTCCTCAAATTCCTAGCATGTTCATCTATATCGCATCGACGATAACATCGTCCGATGGCACCCCTATCGATAGTCATCCCATATACTCAAATCGTGTCTAACTCATTCTTATTCATAAACATTTGGTCCCGCACACAACTTGCGAACGTCGACACAATTTTTGGTGAATATGCCCAGCCCGACATAGCCAACCATGCCTTACGTGAACTATCTTTGTTCAACCAAATTTTTCTTCGTATGATTTTATAAAATATATAGACTTATTGTATGGAACATCCCGCGGAACATTGAGAGAGAGTGCACCAACAATATCGATTGCGGAAACAATATTTAGTACGAAGCCATCAGAGTTAAAGAACTCAATCGAGAGTCCAAGGACGTAATGTCATGCTCTAATATCATCGTAGAAAACATCTAAGCAACATTATGATACTTTTTCCATGTTCTACACACATGCTCGACTCAATGGGATTATTCCCTTATCTATGTGGACTCATCTCTTTTATTATCAAGCCTATACAGTGCGTTAAAAACTTCTTTTTATTAGTGCGAAGGCCAAGATGAGGCAAGTTTACCGAAGCCACCCACCTGAGCGAGGAGTTGCCTTGACCGAGCGGGACTTCGAGCAAGTCGTTGCATGGTTAAGTCCAAACGTCGTTGCATTTTAATTCCTCTGGTTGAACTGAACGGGACGGGACATTCAACTGTAGTTAGAACTTTCTGTATGCAGTTCCCAACACCATTAGTTACTCCTTCACATAACTGCAGTTTGCTACAACTGCAACTCCCAATACTACTGCTGTTACTAAAACTTACTATTTTTTTAATACCCAGGTACAATCCCCTACTTCTAGGTTAATCTACTACAAACTGTTGCCTCTACATTTATCTCACCTCCTCCTTCAACCTTGCTACTATATCACCCTACCTTTATATATTATAATACCCTTACAGAACTTTTCACCCATACCCTTTTGATGACTACTGATACATCATAACAAACCCACACAAATGTACCCTTCCATTACCCTACATGTATCATGTGATGCACTCAGCTGATATATCCAAATATGTTCTACAAGAATATACACCCTCCAGATTTTAGGTACCTAACTATACTATACTGCCTAGTATGATGCAGCCATGACTGCTACCCCTTTATTATCCTACCAATCCAAATTTTCTAACAAACTCTACACTCACATGATACCTATTCTTATATTGATACACATATATAAACATGCATGATGACACTGATACAAACTCCTGGAATCACAATTGATACTCTACTCTCCATTCTACTATTGGTACAAGTACTAACTATACTGACACCTACCATAGAACTATTGCTACAAAGGTACTGCACTATGAGTTAGCTCTAGATTGATGCCTATAGCTCATATGCCCAACCAGGAATCACCCACAGACTCACAAGCTATATTACCAACAATCAACATTGATACTCAATGACATAAACCTATATGTAAGTTACCAAACTA
Organism: Iris pallida; assembly: GCA_029216955.1. NCBI lineage: Eukaryota > Viridiplantae > Streptophyta > Magnoliopsida > Asparagales > Iridaceae > Iris > Iris pallida. Next base: position 15,946,459 of record JANAVB010011199.1, on the reverse strand, counting down.
CTACACTATCCAAGGAACCTCAAGAATTAACAGAATGAAGCTCTATAAGGAACTGGCCTAGAAGAACTAAGGAAATCCCTATTCCTGAGCTAGGGGAGGTGATAGAATAAAATTTTATAATAACAGGAGTGGAATAATATAGATAATATATTAAGAACCAGTTTAAGATACAATCTGATAATCATATATGTCTATTTGTAATCATGTTACCCAGAATCTTCGTCACGCTAGTAAGTATGGTTGCGATAATTGATAGAGTGCATAACTAAGGTATATACCTCTATAATCATGCTATCTAGAATTCTCATCTCGCCAACCAGTATGGCTGCGAGAAACTCTAAATTCTATAACTAAGATAAGTATATCCAAAATCAGGCTCTATGTCTTAGCCACACTAGCTAGTATGGCTGCGGTAAACTCCAAACTCCATAAGTAAAGTAGATATTTTATCTTTCACATTGTCCTCATCAAATATGTCATCCGAATATACCTTAACTTAGTCTCCATAATTCATCTCGATACAAAATCAAAGTCAACAACAAATGCCAAGAATGAAATTCAACAATGAATAAGGGAGAGTAGACGAAAACAAGTGGAAACATGTTTTGAGATAAGAGTTCTTAGTGAGTTTCTCAGAGGTCTTTCTAGGAATCTTTCAAGGAATCCTAATTGTAATTGAGTATTCTTTCGTCCTAATATCATTTTTCCTATATCCTATCGCAAGCTCGCAGTAGTACAACTAAGCCGTTGCACTTCCATGACATCGTTCTAATTGCGAAGTCTGACCTGCATGGGCCACCACTAAAAATATGTCACGACCTGCACTCGGTATAAGGGCACGAGGACGTGGGTACGTCCAACCTACACCGCAGCATCGGCGGTAGAACATTGTCTAGGTTCACTATGCTATCTAACACATCTCATAAATATGTATCATAACCTGTTAATGATATCTCAACTCCAAAAGGAGGACAATATAATGATAATACTCATACTCAAGCACAATAAACTATAAGGAAGATAAATGACACGATAGTGACATAAAATATATGATATGATAATCCAAAAGAAGTCTAGAAACATAACATAATCCATAACTACATCCAGAATCTATGAGTCTACTATCTCAATATAACATAAGTCTCAAAAATAATAACATCCCAATGTATCATAAGTTGGAGATAAATTTAGTACTAATAGCTAATCTAATTGAGTCGCTACTAGTGTCTCCTCAGCTAGAGCTAGTGCCTCCTGAGCCAAAGTCTCCAGAATCTACTTCCACTACATCTTGAGGTCCATAATGGGTATGGCACCACTCCTCTAAATTATCCAAAAAAATTATCTAGTTAAGATTGGAGTGAAGCACATCTCTAATAACAGTTCCAGTAAATGATATAAACTATATAATAGTAAATAGAGAGAATATACAAGATAACATAACTCTTACATGACATCCCAATGTATCATAAGTTGGAGATAAATTTAGTACTAATAGCTAATCTAATTGAGTCGCTACTAGTGTCTCCTCAGCTAGAGCTAGTGCCTCCTGAGCCAAAGTCTCCAGAATCTACTCCCACTACATCTTGAGGTCCATAATGGGTATGGCACCACTCCTCTAAATTATCCAAAAAAATTATCTAGTTAAGATTGGAGTGAAGCACATCTCTAATAACAGTTCCAGTAAATGATATAAACTATATAATAGTAAATAGAGAGAATATACAAGATAACATAACTCTTACATGAATATAACAAGATATGTGTAACGCTCTAAGTAAATATAAGAGTAAGAAATATCATGTACAAGAATGAAGAGTAAACTATCTAAGTGAGTGAGCAATAGTTTCAACAGGTGATCGGCTTTGGAACTTTCATAAGTATTATGTCCTAGTTAATCATATGTGCGGTATATGATTAACACTATTCAAGGAATAAGATATGATACAAGGAGGGTATGTTCACATATCTATGCTAATACTCCCCGCCCTCGACTGGTATTGTGGATCCAACCATAGTACGTTACGCCACGGGATTCTCTGATAAGGTAGCTAATCCTCTCAGGAATCAGTGTCCGTACAAGTATAAGAACAACAAGGCTTGCACAAGGTACACCAAGATATACAAGGAATAATATCTCATGATGGGATCCAGAAATACCAATCTGTGATGTCAAAAAATTAGGGATATCGACACTTGATACAAGAAATATAGAAGATATCATAAACAGAAAATTATCAAAAAATATGCTTGCCTGGAATCCGATGTAAAGTATCAACAGTATAGGTAACAGTGCCTCAGAGACCAAAATATGAAATATCAATGCCAATTGGTATTTTAGAGTTATAATCATTGATATCTAAATTGAAATATGATTTCTAGGTCAATTCTAGGTCATGAAAGTCAAACAAGGTCATACCTTGTTAAACTAGGTCAAACTAGGTCATTTTTAGGTTTCTTGGTCCATACCTTGCCATACTATGGTATTCTAGCCAATATTAGGCAATACTAGCTCATATCACTATGTATCTACCTTTATATATATATATATATATATATATATATATATATATATATATATATATATATATATATATATATATATATATATATATAAAGGTAGATACATAGTGATAATGTATAAGGTAAGGTAAATAGCTATATATATATATATATTTTTTTTTTTTTTTTTTTTTATAAGGTAAGGTAAATAGCTATATATATATATATATATATATATATATATATATATATATATATATATATATATATATTTTATATATATATATATATATATATATATATATATATATATATATATATATATATATATAAAATATATATATATATATATATATATATATATATATATATATATATATATATATATATAGCTATTTACCTTATACATATATATATATAGCTATATTTTTTTTTTTTTTTTTTATTTTTTATATAGCTATATATATATATATATATATATATATATATATATATATATATATATATATATATATATATATATATATATATATATATATAATATATATATATATATATATATATATATATATATATATAAGGTAAGGTAAATATAGCTATTTACCTTACCTTATACATTATCTAGCATACCCTAGACATTTACAATATGATGTCCATTACACTATGCATGTATTACCCTTTCTACATTGGTATCTTGTTACCAATATACCACATACACATTATATATCCATATCCTAACATTACTTATGCCAATACCAATATATTACCACTACACACACACACACACACACACACACACACACACACCCCATATCTACATATTCATAGGTAATACCCACGCCTACACTTACCTGGCTGCACAAAACCGTCTGTCCTCTGTCCTAGACACACACACAAACTAGACAATGTTGTACTTAACCTACTGCAGTGTATCCCCAAATGATACTGCTCTCCCTCTATCGATTCATGCACACGCCACTGCTCCTATACCTGTTGTCCTAGGCTATTCTCCTAGTGTTTCTATCCACAATTAGCTAACACCCTATTGTTCTACTGGTCCTACTACTACTGCTGTTGCTATGGCAAAGTAGTGGTCAACATACTGCCCTACTCCCCCCTTTGTCTACTACTGGTACTATTCCTGTTTGCTAAGGTTATATGCTGTTGTTATGTACGTGCACATATTGCACACATGTGACACCCTACCTGCTACACTGCTAAGCAATGGAAGCACTGCTGCTACTGGCTAAACTCCCTACTGTTACACCCTGTTGTTGCCCAACCTACTGCTACTGTTGTACACTCTGCTACTTCTACTGCAGAGACTTACTACTACTGTCGCATGCTCAAATGCAGCTAGCTATTGCCCAAGCCCCTTATCGTGCTGCAGTCTAATAGAACTCCCCCACTCTAGGCTGCACTCCGAATGAAACTACTGCTGGTCCTAATTTACTGGTGTCCTAAGGAGCTATAGTTGCTGCTAATACTGTTGTTAAGCAATAGTTTACTGTGCACTACCAGCCTACATGCTGACTGCTGCTATTGGCCTAACTGCTAATGCAGTCTTAAGGATTGCTACTGTTAACTGATAGGCTCCTACTATTGCTGCTTTCCTTTTTCTATTTCTGCTATTGTCAAAGGTAGAAAGTACTGCTATTAAACCCTGCTGCACAGGTGTGTTCCTACTTCCTAACTGCTACTGCAGTGCTCTAATCCCCCCTTTTTGCTGCTATTGCTGCTACTAAATTGTATATTACTGCTACTGGTGTAGGCTTCTACATGTACTGCCTAAAGGCTCTACATATCTCCCCCCTAATGCCATTGATACACAACCATCTATCCACATATGTATATACTCTCATACATATATCTCTATATGTATACACACACACGCACACACCTATCTATATAGATAGATACACACATCTATCCACAAATATAGAGATGCACACACACGTACATGTGGTCACATACACATTTCCATATGTGTATCACAAGACACACACACATATACATGTATGGGCACACACACACATGCACATATAGTTATCCACATAGGTAGATACACACACACATTTATAGGATACTCACATAAGTGCATAATAGCAAACACTTGGTGTACACCACCATAGTATTGTACCAATCTATGATACTCTTGTGATATGCCCAAGATACATATACTAAACCTTGTTCGAATCTACCAAAATCACATGAGCATGCCTAAAATATAAATTAGAGCATAATTAGAACAATACATAGCTAGTGCAATGTGTCATGGAGAATTGGATATGTGTGCCACAAGTGTCAGAGGAAAAACCTCAAAAATGACTCCATGTCCTACCGTATCATGATACGTCCTACTTTTATCCAATTGTGGACACGAATCTAGACACACACAACTAAAATAAGTCTAAATAGATCTAGATTACCAAATGACAAGCACTTGGTGCACCAATCTCAGAATTCCTCCAAATTAGGCACAAATTTTAACATAACTTTCACATAAAGGGTCATTAGAGCCTAATTCTTCCTCCTATAACTAGTTCTAGTCCATGGGTGGATTCCTAGTAGTCAAATTGAACAATTATAGTCTAATTAGAGGAGAAATTGAGATGTATACCTATTGGGAGATGGATTTTCAATGCAAAGTCCAATGGACAAGATTCAGACACGATCTACTAGCAATTAGCCTCTCTCTCTTTATTTTATTTTTGCCAATTATCCTCTAAGTAATGAGAATATAGAGAATTGGGAAGGAATTGAAGTGGAATTAAGAGGAATTGATGGAAGGATAGATCAGTTTGGGAAAGAACACCAAATAGAGAATAATTGTCACAAATAAAATAAAGAGAGAAAGTGCCTCTCCCTCTCTATAGGGCCGGCCATGTAGGTCTCCTCCATGCATTTGTAAGATGTCCAAAATGTCCTCCAAGCTTGTCATGAAGGTTAATCTAATTATGGAAGCCTTTAATCCTAATTTGGCAAATTAGACTAATCTTTATTAATCAAATAAATGACTAATTGAGTCTAATTGGATCTAGTCTAAAGTGTTGGTCCATATGTCATGTCAATCTAATTATTGGGCTCTAGTGTCATGTCAAGTCTAATCGGTCCACTAACACAAGTCTAATAAATAGGCTACTCCACTAACCAACTATCACATGGTCTATTCTAATTAGCTAGCACACAATCAATACCTAATAATAAATATTATCATCACTAATATAATTATCAAACAATTATTGAAATAACAAAAATATCCCTCTTTCGAAATTAGGTAGTTACAGTTTGGCTACCCATCAGTCCAATTTTGGACACAGAGGCAAAACAATAATTTTTGGGTCAAAACGATGTCTATCGTTGGACTCGCTTTATATCTAAAAATGTGCCAAGATAAAGATTGTCCAAATCTGACAAACTATATGTCAATCTTGGCCAGAACGACGCTACGAATCCAATGGTGGTGTCAGATTTGGAATCCGATATGGCGGGTTCAAAATCATAATTTTAGTGTTGGAAATAACGATTTCGAATGGACAACTTTGACGTCGAGTTCAACCATCCAAACTATATCCTATTAAACCAAAAATTTTATGTCTCAAAGTTGGTCATACCTGGAATGCAGCAGAGTTGGTGGTTCGTAAAATGGAGCTTCGACGAGGGACAAACAAATCTGCGAAGTTAGCTCCATAAAATTGTCAAAAATAAACGTATTTTAAACACCCAACTTGGAGGCCAGTTTTGATCTATCAAACGATCGAATTAACGTTCAAATTTTAGGAGGTTGAAGAGGTATATACCGATATGGAAACGGAAGACACTACCAAAATCTGTCAAATTAGCGACGTATTTAGCGACGTCAGAAGAAAACGTCACGAAGTAATAGGAATCTAGCGACGTCCTATTAAAACGTCATAAGACGTCGCTGATAGGCTATGTTTCGCGACATTCAACGACTATAAATAAAATTACAGAAAGTAACATCACTCGGAGTCGTTGAACGTCTCTGAATTTTAATGTCAGCACCATTGAGCGACGTCATTAACTTTTACGTTGATGTATATCAAAATATCAGCGACGTTTAGCGACGTATTTTTGAGACGTCGCTAATTTCCTTAATATAGGGTTATGACTTTTCGTTTGCACCTATTTTGATCCCTAAATTTTTTTTCACGCGTTCGAGCCCCCCTTTCCCGACAACTAGCGCATCAAGTCCTACCCGGTCCCCCTTTGCCTCCGACGACCTCCTCCGCCTCCGACGACCCCCTGTGCGCGCTCCAGCCCCCTCCTCCACTCCCCGACCCCCCTTGATCCGCCCCCCTCTACTCTCCGGCCACCCCCTTCAATCTTCGGCCACCCTCCTCCTTCGACGACCCCCGACGACACAGACGCCGCTTGGTAAACCTTAACCCTGACCCGGATACGATTAGGACACTGACACAGAGGACACACACAGATGGGATACGCACATACACGACAGGAGCGGTGTTGCTGCCTTTGCGATGGCGGGCGGGGATGCGAAGATAGGTTGGTAACCGATCCTTTTGGGCTGTCGGGGATAGTTTGGTGTTGATGCCTTTGCGGCGGCTGTCAGAAAACATACACATGACATAATTTTTTAGGAATTGTTTGAAATAAAATTCTATATATTCTCTATTTATTATGGATACACACACACATGGACAGACACACACATGGATCTAGATTATCAAATTATATTCTCTATTTGATTGTCACTATGCTATATAGTAGTTTGATAGAATTTTTGTTATGAATTTAGTAACATATGGTGTTGAGTATCATATAATTGGCTTGGTAGTATAGAATTGAGTATTGGTTTTATCGAGAATTAGTTTATATGTGTCAAATTGGATGGGTGTTGATAAGTTATACTATAATGACGACAAGGATGAAGGCGTGTGCAAATTTTGTGGTACTGATCGCTACAAGGCAACTAATACAAGTAGGACTCCCGGTGAAAGGAAGCCGATCGGTTTGATGCACTACTTGCCTTTGACTTCGCGGTTGCAGAGGTTGTTTATGGTGAAGGAGACTGCCGAAAACATGAGTTAGCACAACTGGAAATAGATTAATGGAGCATTGGATCATCCATCTGATAGAGAAGCATGACAGCACTATGATCGAGAGTATCCAAATTTTGCTTCTGATCCGCATAATGTAAGATTGGGGCTCTTCTCCGACGATTTTACCCTATCCGAACTTTCAGGTTTCCAATATTCATGTTGTCCAGTGATTGTCACTGCGTACAACCTACTGTCGTTGATGAGTATGAAGACTCCTTATATTTTCCTAACCGTTATCATTCCAAGTCTGAACAATCGAAAGAGGAGCATCGATGTGTACTTACAGTCGTTGATAGATGAGTTGAATCAGCTGTGGGAAGTAAGAACCCCCAAAATTTTAAAATATTATTTATTAATTATTTGAATTAAGTAGGAATTTTTGGAATTTTATAGCTATTTTTAATTAACTATTTATTGTTATGGATGACCTTAGCCATGGTTAAGTTTTAGAGTATAAGCGGACTAGGAATTTTGGCACGGATAGTATAGTGGTGTGTCTTGAATATTGTTTTGGTGCCACGCCCCACTCCCAAATGTATGGAATTAGGGCCTAACCTGGCCAGCTGATACGACCTAGAGTGAGCTACCCAATTTAATGGACTCACTTAGGCGTACTACGCTGTAAAAGTAACTAACCAAACACCGGCAATATCTAAATCTCATCCATAAATGACATAGAAAGAAAGTGCTGAATATAAACACAGAGTAGTCTGAATATCCAAATACAACTGAAAGGAAATACAGGTCTGGTGGAAACAATCCCACGGTACATCAAAATGAAAGTACATGAAATGAAGATAACTAGCTAAGAGTATCAGCTAACTAGATATGAAACTCTCAGCCCAAGTAGCAGCATACCGAGGTCAACGGAACTCCTCGGGGTAGACCTCGTAGTCCTCGCCAAAGTCTTCCGCCTCAGCTCCGGCACCGTATATCGTCGAGTATGTGTGCTCGTCGGGATCTGGAAAAGAACCAGGTCCTCAGGGGACATAGCAAGATATAAATAGGGACATGCCATAAAGTAAATACTGATCTAACATAAGGGGGTGTGCCAACCAATCTAAGTGAATGCATACAAAGACAACTTTGGAACGTATGGGTAGGTGAAAATAATGTCGTCGAAGCACAGGCCGACGTCGGATCACGAGCCGAAGGATTTGCGTCGGAACACGGGCCGAGCGTCGGATCACGAGCCGATTAGCTCAATACTAGCGTCCTCCCGACCGAACCTAGCGCGCAGCTAGTGGCCGCTGCCGGAGATGTACCTACTAGTAAGGGCCCATGCCAACAACGGCTATCCCTGAGGCTAACATAAAATAATGTAACTGTCTGTCCCATACGCCTACTGGTTGTCTTTCCCGCCCCGTGATGTATAAGTCGCATCCACGACCCAACATCTACTCTCTATGAAGAGTCAGCTATCTAGGACAATCACTACCCTATATGTGCCGTCACACAAGCCACTCGCACTGATGGCCAGTCGAGAGCAACAGCGCGTGCCATGATCTGATCTCACTCAGTGCCGTGTCGTAACACGTGTCATGGTCTAGGGAGTTGTAACAACAACTCTGCAGCTAAGGGTACGTCATCTAGAACTAAGCCAAGTAGGTAGTCTTAGTGTCGATGTCCACATCGACCATACCCGGGGAAATCCCGGACTCTACTAATCAAGTCTATGCTAACAAGAATATAATAATGTATATGTAAAGACAGTAGATGTAAGGCAAGGTATACTTGCCTTCAATCCCGTAATGTGCAAATAGTGCTCCGGTCCCGCCTGCCTCAATCACGCCGTCCAAAGGACCTACAATCACACAACAAGGCTCACGATGAACATCCAAGACCATACATCTATCCACAAAGTAGAAGTATGCTATTCGTACGGGATACCACATTCACATTCTAAGTTATATTTATCCAAGGGTGCACAACCACAAGCTACATGTGACAAGTTTATACATATATATAGGCTTAGGAATGTACAAATACAAATCCTATATTACATAATTCACTGGTATCCCTAGAGCATGGGTATATACAAGTATAGAGATTTATGTACGTAAGTCCTATATTTAAAATGATACGTGTGTACATAAGTGTACATAGAGCATATACATATATATGTACATAGAGACAAATATCTATTTTTTTTATTTATATAAAATACATACGTATATAGTTGAAAGAGTTTATATATGTACATATATACATAATGAGGCTAAGAGTACACATATTTATATCTATATTTACATAATGAGACAAAGTGTATATTTTTACATATATATTTGAAAGGGGGGGGTATATATATACATTATAATTTGTGTGTATGAAGCTACATTGTTACACTTATATGTGTGAGAGTATATCTATATACGTATGTATATGCATACAAGAATACATATACATATATATATATATATATATATATATATATATATATATATATATATATATATATATATATATATATATATATATATATATATATATACACAATATTGTATATGCATGGATTCCTTTCAACAATGTTTATGAAAATCCCTATATTGCATTATACATGCAATAAACCATGAAAACACCACCATTACTCACACATTCACATTTTTATCTATATTTATATATATGAATCATTTATTTTAGTAACCATGTGTATATATATATATATATATATATATATATATATATATATATATATATATATATATATATATATATATATATATATATATAAGGCTATTTATATATATATATATATATATATATATATATATATATATATATATATATATACATGAATCATTTATTTGCATGAACATATATATCCATTCCATTCACAAAACCGTTTACACATATTTATCCCAACATGCAAACATCTAAATATTAAAAATTACTACACATCTAAATAAATTCATATATATATATATATATATATATATATATATATATATATATATATATATATATATATATATATATATATATATATATGTATATATACATGCATACTTAAATATTTAAGGAGGGGGAAGGAGTTTACCATGGAGGAAGTGAAGTTGATGGTGAAGGGGGTGGTGGTGCTCCGGCCATGGGGCTGTGGTGGCCGGCCTAGGGGAGAGGGGGTGTGGTGGAGGTGGTGAGTGGTGGTGGTTGTGTTGGAGAGGAAGGAGAAGGAGGTGGAGATGTTGATGAAGGAGTGGTGGTGGTGTGTGGTGGTGGTCGGCCTAGAGGGGGGGCTGTGGTGGTGGCCGGACTAGGAGGTGGAGGAGGCTATGGTGGGGGTGGCTATGGTGATGGAGTGTAGTGGTGAAGTGTGGGAGAAGGAGGAGTGGAAGAGTGATGAATTGGAGATGAAGAAATGGAAGGAGGGAGGTCGGTTTTGAAGTGAAGGGGAGAGTGAGAGTGAGAGGTGAGGATGAAGAGGAAGAAGAAGAGGGGGGACCGAATGGAGAGGGGGGAGTGTGGAAGTGTTGTCGGGTGAGGGGGAGATGAGGGGAGAGAGAGAGTGGGAGTGATGGTGATTGTGATGGTTTTAAGGAAAAGAGAGAGTTGGTTTTTCTAAAAGAAAAAGTGTACTTGAGAGAGAGAGAAGAGTTTGAAAAAGAGGGGGGGAGTATGTGTGACCGGCCACATAGGGGGGAGGAGAGAGTGTGAGAGGGGAAGGTGAGAGGAGAGAGAGTGTTCTTGGGAAGTGGGATGAGGGGATGTTTTGTGTGTGGTGTTTTGTAGGGTGTTTGGTGTTGTGGGATTTGTAGGATGGTGGATATTTTGGTTGGTGTTGTATGTTTTGTAGGATGGTGGGTGTTTGTGTATTGTCCAATTGGGTTGGGTTGGGTCACAATTGGGTTTAATTGGGTCCCGAAAATTAAATGACCTAAATTAGCCATTTAATATCATTGATAAATAAATAGTACACGGGAACTAAATTGGATGGGACACAAGTGGCACGCGTGTAGTAGACTCAAAATGGTCCGCGTCCATAACTTGGGTCGACCAGTTTGGGTCAAATTGGTGTCTCCAATATAAGTTGGAATTAAATGTGACTCGGTGGGGTAAATCGGGATTGGATCAATTGCCCGAAAAGTTGTACGATAAAAATGAAGCATAAGAGAGTGTGTCTAAGTGGGACACGAAGGTCATGGGTGTAGAGCGTCTCGAGTAGATCGCGCATGACAAGTTGGTCTGGAGAAAATGACCAGCCTTGTGCTCCTAATTTAAAAGTCACGGTAACGTGTCGATAATAATCAAAAATAAAAGTGGAAAATTATTAATAACTTAGAAAATCATAATTAATCATATTAAATTCCTAATTAAATACGATTACTCTAATTAATTCTAATTAAATCTAATTAAATTTCAGAGAGCTTACAACCTATCCACCTTAGAGAATTTCGTCCTCGAAATTTAAACATATACTATAGCAGCAAATTAGAAATAACTGAACATAAATGCACGCATACCTAGCCCAACAAAGAGATGGGGAAAACGCTCGTGTATCGCATCCTCGCGCTCCCAAGTCGACTCGCCTGGTGCATGATGCCTCCAAGCGACACGAACTAGCGGGATGGTCTGACCCCGCAGAACCTTCTCTCTCCGGTCCAAGATCTCCACTGGCTGCTCCTCATAAGATAATCTCGGCCCGACAGTGATCTCTGAATGGTCCAGGACGTGGCTAGGATCTGGCACATACATCCTCGGCTGAGATACGTGGAACACATCATGAACACCCTCCAACGACTGCGGCAATGCTAACCGGTAGGCAACCTCTCCAATCCGCTCCAGCACATCAAAGGGTCCAATGTACCTTGGACTCAGCTTCCTTCTTCCTCCAAACCTGATGGTACCTCTGGTAGGTGAGATCCTCAGGAAGACATGGTCTCCCTCCCTGAACTCCAGGGGTCGCCAGTGTGTGTCAGCCCAGTGCTTCTGCCTGTCTTGAGCTGCTCTCAAGTGCCCCTGGATCTGCTTCACCTTCTCTACTGTACGAACCACCAACTCTGGTCCGAGCATCTGCCTCTCGCCCACCTCCCTCCAACAGACTGGAAAACGGCACTTCCTGCCATACAATGCTTCGAAAGGGGCCATCTGGATACTGGCCTGATAGTTGTTGTTATATGAGAACTCCACCAGGTGCAAGTGGTCCTCCCATGATCCCCTGAAATCTAGCATGCACGCCCTCAACATGTCCTCCAGCGTCTGAATGGTACGCTCGGACTGGCCATCTGTCTGCGGATGGTACGACGTACTAAACTTCAGTCGAGTACCAAGGCTCTCCTGTAGGCTCCGCCAGAAGTACGATGTGAATCTCGAATCTCGGTCAGATACTATACTAACCGGTACTCCATGAAGTCGCACAATCTGCCTCATATACATATCTGCTAGGGCTTCTGTAGACTGCCCCACTCTGAAGGGTAAGAAGTGAGCTGACTTGGTGAGTCGGTCCACTATTACCCAAACTGCATCACGTCCACTCGTGCTCCTCGGCAACCCTGTAACGAAGTCCATCGTGATATGCTTCCATTTTCACTCTGGTATGGGAAGTGGTTGGAGCAGTCCTGCGGACCTCTGGTGCTCAGCCTTGACTTACTGACACACCAAGCACCTGGCTACAAAGCGGGCTATCTCTCGCTTCATTCCATGCCACCAATAATGCTGCCTCAGGTCTCTGTACATCTTCGTACCTCCTGGATGAATAGAATATATTGAACTGTGCGCCTCCGTCATCAGCTCCTAACGAAGCTCTCCATTGGGAACATAGAGGCGATCTCCACACCTCAGAGTCCCATCCTCATGAATGCGCAATCCGGTCTGCATACCGGCTTCTGTCCTCTGTCGAAGTCGCTGGAATCTGGCATCTGTCGGCAGTGCGGCTCTGATCCTCTCTACCAATGAAGACTGCACCTGTAGGCTAGCCAACTGGCCCTCTGCTCCTGGTAGTACCACCTCGATCCCCAACTCTCGTAGCTCCTCTAGAAGATGGGGCTGAGTCGTCAACATGTACGCCATAGGCCTCCTGCTCAAAGCATCTGCTACAACGTTCGCCTTCCCTGGATGGTACTGTAGCTCGATCTCGAAGTCTTTCATTAGCTCCAACCACCGTCTCTGTCTCAGATTCAGCTCCTTCTGAGTGTAGACGTACTTTAAGCTCTTATGGTCCGTGAATATCTCTACCCTCTCACCATACAAGTAGTGTCTCCAAAGCTTCAGGGCAAAGATAACCGCGGCAAGCTCCAAGTCGTGGGTTGGATAATTCTTCTTATGAACCTTCAGCTGTCTCGAAGCATATGCTACAACCTTCCCGTGCTGCATCAAAATGCATCCCAATCCCTTTCCGGATGCGTCGCTGTAGATCACAAACTCTCCTGGTCCGGATGGTATAGTCAGAATAGGTGCTGTGGTAAGGCGCTTCTTCAGCTCATCAAACGCCACCTGGCACTCCTCTGTCCAGATGAACTCATGCTCCTTCTGGGTCAAACGGGTCATCGGCTCAGCGATCCTCGTGAAGTTCTCTACGAACCTCCGGTAATATCCGGCAAGCCCAAGAAAACTTCTCACCTCCGAGACATTGGTAGGGGTCGGCCATGTCTCTACGGACGAGATCTTCGCTGGGTCCACAGATATACCCTCTCCTGAGATGATGTGTCCGAGAAAAGAGACACAGTCTAGAAAGAACTCGCACTTGCTCAGCTTGGCATAGAGTCTCTCGCTCCTCAATGTCTCCAACACAATCCGCAAATGTCTCTCGTGCTCCTCGTGGCTCTTCGAGTACACCAATATATCATCAATGAAGACGACCACGAACTGATCCAAATACTGGTGAAACACTTTGTTCATCAGATTCATGAACACAGCAGGCACATTGGTCAAACCAAAAGGTATCACCAGGAACTCGTAGTGACCATAACGAGTCCTGAAGGCTGTCTTCGGAATGTCCTCCTTCCGCACCTTCACTTGATGGTACCCAGATCTCAAGTCGATCTTCGAAAACACTCTGGCTCCAGTCAACTGATCAAATAGGTCGTCGATCCGAGGCAAAGGGTACTTGTTCTTGATGGTCAGTGCATTCAGGGCTCTGTAATCAATGCACATTCGGACAGTCCCATCCTTCTTCGGCACAAATAAAACTAGGGCTCCCCAAGGTGAAGCACTCGGTCGGATGAATCCTATAGTCTGCAACTCCTCCAGCTGAAGCTTCAACTCATCTAGCTCCTTCTTCACCAACCGGTACACATTAGAAGAGACCGGTGCTGCTCCTGGTACTAGCTCGATGGAAAACTCCACTTGTCTGTCAGGTGGAAGACCTGGCAGCTCCTCTGGGAAGACGTCTATAAACTCTGCAACAATCGCAGGTGGTGCTATCTCCATCGCCATGTAGACACCGACAGACCGGCCTACTCTTCGCTCTACGGTCCCTCTTATGAACTCAAATTCGGGACGATCTGGCGGTTTGAAGATGACGCTCCCCTTCCGGTACTCCAGGACGGCATGATACTGGCTTAACCAGTCCATCCCCAAAACAACGTCGAAGTTTGGCATAGGAAATACCAAAAATCGAACTCTCATCTCCCTCCCACATTGTAATGCTTGTGATCCGTATTACGTATTTCTGGAATACGTGTACGTATTTTATTCTGTATTTGTATGATTCCTTGTTTAGCTTGCATCTTGGCTTGGTTATTTCTTGGCTTGGTTCGGCTTGACTCAGTTTTCTTTGGTTCAATATGAACCAATGTGAACCCCCTACCTACCACCACCATTGTATTTATTAGCCTATTCTTTTCTCTCTCTTCATTAATCTCATCTTCTTCTTCCTCATTACTTCTTACCTACCAGAGAGAGAGGAGAGAGGTCTAGGTAAGTGCAACTTGCTTCATGGAGGAACTCTGATTTTATTGCTCCATTCTCTTCTTTACTACATTCTAAAGCACTTTAGTATTTGACATTTCTCATTTCCATGGCTGGATTCTTGTAGATCTAAGTTTATTTCATTTTCGGATTTCTTGGGTTTTGATCTATTTAATCCTGCTATTTCTGAGTTTTGATGGTTCCATGTTGTAGAGAATCTCGTTCTACCCTATTTTGACCTATGGAAGTTCGGATTTGGGCTCCAGATGAAGATTTTATGGAGCTTGGAAGCTTGGGTTCATGGTGTTCTTCTTCTCTGAAATTTGGGGAAGAAGAACAGTGCTTGACTTGACCGCATGACAATTCATGCGGCAAGTGATTTAGCCGCATGACACTTTCAGCCGCAGGGACTGAGTCTCATTCTTAAACCGCATGAGGCCCTTGCTTCCCAGCCGCATAAGTCTGCCTTCATCCTTGGCCGCATGAATATGAATTGAACCTGACCGCATGAGTCCTCAGTTCCTTCTTGCCGCATGGAGTCCCACTTGCCTTCAGCCGCATATGCGCCTATCTCCTTGAGCCGCATGAACTCTAGTACTTGCGGACCGCATAGGCTTGGTTCCCCGCTAGCCGCATGTGCCCCTACCCCGAGAGCCGCATGAGTCCAATTCATCCTGGCCGCACGGAGCCTTCCTTCCTGCTTGCCGCATGGGGAGCTAGTCCTACTCCCAGCCGCATAGGTTCCTGCCCCTTCAGCCGCATATGTACCTTTCACTCTCAGCCGCATAAGCAGCCATGTTGACTTAACCGCAATGCGCCTCCTTCTATACCCAGTCGCATGAACTCCACACTTCCGCTGGCCGCATGAGGCCCAACGTCTTGGAGCCGCATGCGCCCTTGCACTTCCAGCTGCATGTGCCCCCCTTGTCTTGGCCGCATGTGATTCAGTGACCCTGGCCGTATGCGCCCTCCTAATTGGGCCGCATGATTCTACCCTTTCCTGACCGCATATGCTTTAGCCGCATGGCTCTTCTATAGTCCTGAATATTGATATTTTATTAGATATTTTATGTCTATTTTATATCCTTACGCCTTTTGTCGTGAACTTGATAATCATGGATTTATTTAATATGTATGAAAATGATACCTGACATGACCTGATAGTGACCCGTAGTGGTGCACCCTTGACAAGAAAACCTGACATGACATGATAGTGGCCCGCCGTGGCGCACTCCTGACAAGTACACTTGACATGATAACCTGACATGATATATCTTGAGAAGCTGTTGCGACGGCTACCTGACATGACATGACCTGTATAAATTACATAGACACCGTGGGCGATTGTGCTTGTACAAATAAACCAGTCCTGTCTTGCATCATGTCTAGGGAGGGACTCCTGAGTACCACGGTCAGGAGTACCTATTAAAATGAACTAAGATTAATAACTAGATTAATACATTAGTCATGAAGAGATTTCCCCAGCTACAGGCAATCCTGTTACCTGGGCGCGCCTGGGATCTGTAGCCTGCCGTCGAGTAGGGCACATTTCTAGCACACTGTCATGTGTTGCACCTTTCAAGCCACTTAAGGGTACATGCGTTTCCTGGACGGTGTACCCACCTGAATTCAACCCCTAATTTCGACCTGGGTAACCTGGATGGTCTGCAGGGCTTGTGGCTGTGGAATAATCTCACTGCATCTTGTTAGTAATTAGGCTTGTGACAACCCTAGTTAGTTAAAGTATCAAGTCGTAGTTCTTGCTTGGCCGTAAAATGATTGGATGGAGTCTAACCAGTCTAGTCTTGTCCTGATCTTGTTCCAGATTATTGAATGACCAGAATGCTTGTATTTATTTTACCGATAAATGGTGAGAAACCAAGCTCCGTTCAGACGAAGGGTTACAACCCCGGTCCTTGTTTGGTTTACGGGTTGTAACCTGGTTATCTGAATAGTTCCATGGTTATCTCGTCGTATATCATCCTGATGTATTTCCTTAATTTTCAGTTCTTACTTTTATTTATATCTTGTGCTGATTGCTGGTTTTAGTTTCTAAGTGAAGCTTCCTTTGTGGCACTTGCTCTTTCTGGGATCTGACCCAGCTGGTTTTGTATGGCCAGATTTCGGAGCAGCTCCAGAGGATCTACCGATTTTCCAGCCCGATGGTGAACACCAAACGTAACCCGAGCAACGAGTGGATTTATTTTTGCTCTCCCACTTTATTGTAAAAAAAAAATTCTTTTGAGGCGTTTAGCCGACGAGCACCTGTTTAGCTCGATTGCACTTACTTACTGTCTGCCTACGGGCTGTAACATGATTGACAGATCCTAGGGTTGATCATGTATGACTAAACTCTTGCTAGTCCTCACATTTTGTAACGACTAGCTTCATGATCAGCTAAATATATAATATTTGGGACGCCTTATTATTGTATATTTAATGATCATACATCTTGTAACACTTACTTACTTGCTTGTGATTGAGACACTAGGCTTGTTCATGACCTTAAGAGACTGTTGGTTTGTAGTAAACCCTCATGTATCTAGACAGCCGTGACCGTATAGCGAGATGGAATCCATTTCAATATACGTAGCTGGCTATGTCTGCCCCCGCTCTCCAGTATTCTGGTTCTGGGGCGTGACATGGTTTAAGTGGTGGCCCATGCAGGTCTTGTAAATCAAGATATGTGAGGGTTTACCGAATAGATGTCTCAATCAGTATTCGTCCTTGATCTCTGCTCGTATCTTCTGAATCCCTGGATTCTTGTCCTGATCATATGCTTGTATCGTTGATCTGTC
Source organism: Iris pallida (assembly GCA_029216955.1). Classification (NCBI taxonomy): domain Eukaryota; kingdom Viridiplantae; phylum Streptophyta; class Magnoliopsida; order Asparagales; family Iridaceae; genus Iris; species Iris pallida. Next base: position 15,928,236 of record JANAVB010011199.1, on the reverse strand, counting down.
CTGGTCCTTCCTTATTGTTCCCTATGTCGTCTTCTTCAGCGGCATTGTTCGTGGTCCTACCGACCAGCAAGGAGGAGCACCTCCCGCAGACCAGCAGCAACCTGGAGATCAAGTCCAGTACTCCGGAGTAGCCTCCAGAGTCGAGCCTATTGGAGAAGAGCCCCCAGTTCAGCCAGTTCAGCCTGCCGAACCTGATGATGGCACATTAGTAGGACTCGTCAGGACCTTGATAGCTTCCCAAGATCGTCGTGGAGATGCCTTGCAACAGGCAGTGACGGATGCTTTGACCAGAGGAGGTCATCAGGGTAACAGCGCGGCCAACAGCTTCAAGCGTCTGAACCCTCCATTCTTCGACGGTAGTGAAGATGCTATCACGGCAGATGCATGGCTTCAGGACACAGAGGTGGTTCTAGAAGCAGCCAGGACTCCAGAGAACGAGAAGGTAGCCGTGGTGCGCCTGCAGTTGTTAGATCTTGCTCGTAGCTGGTGGGCGGTGCAGGCCGTCGGGTTAGTAGCCCCTATTTTATGGGCAGTATTCAGGGAGAGATTCCAGACCAAGTATTTCGATGCCGTGGCTCGGTATGATCTACAGACGAGGTTTACCAATCTGAAGCAAGGAGGCAGGACGGTCGATGGATATGCGGCCGAGTTTTCCAGACTCAGTCGGTTTGCTCCCACCTTGGTGGCAACTGAGTATGATAGAGCCCAGCGATTCCAGCAGGGACTTCACCTGGAGATCTTGTTGGCAGTTGAGCAGTTTGAGCATCAGACTTTTGATGCAGTCTTGAGAGCAGCCCGGAGGCATGAGTATACCTCCCAGAGGATTGTGGATAGGGTCGGAGGTCGGAAGAGATCTCACGGCCAGATGAATCAGTCTTCAGCCCCAGCCCCGGCAGCCAGGGCTTTGACTATTGGAGCTCCGAGGCGAGCGGCCTCAGTGACGTCGGTTCAGCATTCCACTCCGACGTACCCTCAGCAGCAGCAGCAGAAGCAGAAGCAGTCTTCCGCAGTGGAATGTTCTCATTGTGGGAAGCCAGGCCATGTAGTGGCAGAGTGTCGTAGGGCACAGGGATTGTGTCTAGCTTGTGGAGCACCAAACCATAGGGTTGGATCCTGCCCGAATAGGGGTGGTTCGTCATCGTCCAACTTTTCTAGCTCTTCGGTGAGAGGACCAGCACCGGTCCAGCAGCAGCAGCAGTACCCATTGCCGAGGCCCTTGCCGCCTCAGTCCCAGATGTTCTAGCAGCAGAACCCCCAGCAGCATGCACAAGCCCAAGCCTTGAGTCAGAATAGGCAGCGAGGATTCCAGCAGAGGGGACCAGCACCCCGAGGGCACGGTCAGGCTATGGTGATGACCGCAGAGGAAGGATTGGCACCAGGAGAGGTAGTGGCAGGTACTATTCTCGTCAACTCATTTCCAGCTTCAGCTTTATTTGATTCTGGTGCATCGCATTCTTTTATGTCTGTACGATTCGCGACACGGGTAGGATTGGAGCCCGAGTCATTAGCAGTAAGGCTCAATATACTTACTGGTAACGGACTTGTGGGAGTAGATAGAGTGTTTTCCTCGTGTCGGATCGTAGTTAGCGGTAGAGAATTCCCCGCTAGATTGATAGAATTCCCGATGGCCGATTATGATGTGGTCCTAGGGATGGATTGGTTGAGGAACCAGTATGCTAGAATAGACTGCCATATCGGCAGGGTTGTTTTTAGCATTCTAGGCGAGCCAGAGTTTTCCTTTTCCCGAGGCGCAGTTGAGCCTTCTCCTCCAGTATTGCGGATGGCAGTAGCAGCAGTGCAGTTGCCCAGAATAGTGGATGAGTTCCCAGATGTTTTCCCAGAAGAGTTACCAGGTATGCCTCCAGAGCGGGAGATCGAGTTCACTATAGACTTGATTCCCGGGACAGCCCCAGTATCAGAGAGAGTCTACAGGATGGCGCCTTCAGAGTTGGAGATCTTGTACAAGATGATTGAAGAACTTCGAGCCAAGGGATTCATTCGTGCTAGTGGATCGCCTTGGGGAGCCCCGATGCTTCTTGTGAAAAAGAAGAATGGTACGTCCAGGTTATGTGTTGATTATCGTACCTTGAACTCAGTGACAATCAAGAATAGATACCCTCTTCCGAGGATAGATGACTTGTTTGATCAACTCAAGGGGGCTTCAGTATTCTCGAAGATTGATTTGCGCTCAGGTTATCACCAGATCAGAGTCAGAGAGCAGGACATCCCGAAGACAGCTTTTAGATCGAGATACGGGCATTGGGAGTTCCTTGTTATGCCTTTTGGAGCAACCAATGTGCCGACAGTATTCATGGACCTCATGAATCGTATTTTCATGCCTTACTTGGATCAGTTTGTGATTGTGTTCTTGGATGACATCCTGGTCTACAGCAAGAGTGAGGCGGAGCATGAGCAGCATCTCCGTGTGGTTCTTCAGATTCTCAGGGAGCACCAGTTATATGCCAAGTTCAGTAAATGCGAGTTTTGGCTCGATCGCATTTCGTATTTGGGTCATATCATCACTCGAGGAGGAGTGGAAGTGGATCCCCAGAAGATTGTGGCCATTGAGTCGTGGCCGGTGCCCAGCACAGTCGCAGAAGTTCGCAGTTTCCTTGGATTGGCCGGCTACTACCGGCGGTTTGTTTCGGATTTTGCTCGGATATCAGCGCCATTGACGCAGTTGACCCGCAAGGATGCGCAGTTTGCTTGGACAGCAGAGTGCCAGAGTTCTTTTGAGCAGTTGAAGCGAGGATTGATAACAGCTCCTATTCTCACGCTTCCAGATGGGACCGGAGGATTCTCAGTATATTGTGATGCTTCAGGCAGAGATTTAGGATGTGTTCTGATGCAGCATGGGAAGGTAATAGCTTATGCATCACGACAACTTCGTGATCATGAGAGGAATTATCCAACCCATGACTTGGAGCTGGCAGCAGTAGTGTTTGCACTTAAGTTGTGGAGGCACTACTTGTACGGAGACAGGGTGGAGATTTTCACCGACCACAAGAGTCTGAAGTATGTTTTCACCCAGAGGGATCTTAACATGCGTCAGAGAAGGTGGCTGGAGCTTCTTGTGGATTATGATGTCAACCTGCAGTATCATCCTGGAAAGGCCAATGTTGTTGCGGATGCATTGAGCAGGAGAGCGGGAGTTTATTTTCTAACAGCACAACCAGAGCTGTTAGCAGATCTTCATAAGATGGGTATAGAAGTTGTTCTCCCTTCCAGTGTGGCATTGATGGCCAGCATGCAAGTACAATCCACTATAGTCGAAAGGATCCGGATGGCGCAGTCGGCAGATTCCAAGCTTCAGTGACTCAGAGCAGAGTGTGAGGCAGGACGAAGACCAGAGTTATGTATTCATGAGGACGGTACACTTCGACATGGTAAGCGTCTTTGTGTGCCCAGTGGAGAAATCAGACAGGAGATCATGGCAGAGGCGCACAGTTCTCAGTATTCCATCCATCCTGGCAGTACGAAGATGTACCGTGATATCCGTCAGCACTTCTGGTGGAATGGCATGAAGCGGGAGATAGCTCGGTTTGTCTCTCGGTGTTTGGTTTGCCAACAAGTTAAAGCCGAACATCAGAGACCGGCTGGACTTCTTCAGCCCTTACCGATTCCAGAATGGAAGTGGGAGCATGTGACCATGGATTTCGTGACTGGATTACCTAGATTCCCAGCTGGTCGAGATTCTATTTGGGTTATAGTTGATCGGCTCACGAAGGTAGCTCACTTCCTTCCATTCAGAGTTGGTCAGTCGACGGCTCAGCTAGCGGAGATGTACCTCAGGCAGATTGTCAGATTGCACGGAGTGCCAGTCAGTATCACCTCGGACCGAGATTCCAGATTTACGTCGCACTTTTGGCGTAGCTTGCAAGAGAGTTTGGGGACTCGCCTCCAGTTCAGTTCAGCGTATCATCCGCAGACAGATGGTCAGTCGGAGCATACGATCCAGACTCTTGAAGACATATTGCGGTCTTGCACACTTGACTTCGGTGGTTCATGGGAAGATCACTTGCACCTGGTAGAATTCTCGTACAACAACAGTTTCTAGGCCAGTATCCAGATGGCACCGTTCGAGGCACTATATGACAGGAAGTGCAGATCCCCGCTAGCCTGGGATGATGTTGGAGAGAGACAGATGCTCGGTCCGAAAATGATCGCTCAGACAGTTGAAGTGGTCAGAAGAGTTCGAGATCATCTTCGAGTTGCCCAAGATCGCCAGCGCCATTGGGCCGATTCTCATCGGCGCCCTCTCGAGTTTTCGGTCGGTGACCATGTATTCCTGAGGATTTCGTCTAACCGTGGCGTCATTCGTTTCGACGTACGGGGAAAGCTTAGTCCTAGGTACATAGGACCGTTCGACATTCTGGAGCGAGTAGGAGATGTATCCTATCGTCTCGCTCTTCCACCGTCGCTAAGCGAGGTGCATGACGTGTTCCATGTATCCCAATTACGACGGTATATCCCGGATCCGAGCCACATCCTGGATCATTCGGAATTGGTTGTTGGTACCAACCTTTCGTATGAGGAGAGGCCCGTGTCTATATTGGACCGGAGAGAGAAGATCCTCAAGAACAAGACTATCAAGTTAGTCCGAGTTGCTTGGGGTCATCACTCTTTGGGGGAGTCAACGTGGGAGCGTGAGGATGATATCCGATCGCGATATCCTGACTTGTTTGACTCGTGAGGTATAATGTCTTTTTTATGCCTCATGCCTTCGATTTCTTGCTTGAATGAGTGATTGTCTGCCTAGTTATAGCTTGCATGTGATTAATGTAGCTTGTCATTGCTCCTCTAGCCTCTTGATTAAATTCCGATGACGGAATTCTTTTAAGGTGGGTAGAGTTGTAATGCTTGTGATCCGTATTACGTATTTCTGGAATACGTGTACGTATTTTATTCTGTATTTGCATGATTCCTTGTTTAGCTTGCATCTTGGCTTGGTTATTTCTTGGCTTGGTTCGGCTTGACTCGGTTTTCTTTGGTTCAATATGAACCAATGTGAACCCCCTACCTACCACCACCATTGTATTTATTAGCCTATTCTTTTCTCTCTCTTCATTAATCTCATCTTCTTCTTCCTCATTACTTCTTACCTACCAGAGAGAGATGAGAGAGGTCTAGGCAAGTGCAACTTGCTTCATGGAGGAACTCTGATTTTATTGCTCTATTATCTTCTTTACTACATTCTAAAGCACTTTAGTATTTGACATTTCTCATTTCCATGGCTGGATTCTTGTAGATCTAAGTTTATTTCATTTTTGGATTTCTTGGGTTTTGATCTATTTAATCCTGCTATTTCTGAGTTTTGATGGTTCCATGTTGTAGAGAATCTCGTTCTACCCTATTTTGACCTATGGAAGTTCGGATTTGGGCTCCAGATGAAGATTTTATGGAGCTTGGAAGCTTGGGTTCATGGTATTCTTCTTCTATGAAATTTGGGGAAGAAGAACAGTGCTTGACTTGACCGCATGACAATTCATGCGGCAAGTGATTTAGACGCATGACACTTTCAGCCGCAGGGACTGAGTCTCATTCTTAAACCGCATGAGGCCCTTGCTTCCCAGCCGCATAAGTCTGCCTTCATCCTTGGCCGCATGAATATGAATTGAACCTGACCGCATGAGTCCTCAGTTCCTTCTTGCCGCATGGAGTCCCACTTGCCTTCAGCCGCATATGCGCCTATCTCCTTGAGCCGCATGAACTCTAGTACTTGCGGACCGCATAGGCTTGGTTCCCCGCTAGCCGCATGTGCCCCTACCCCGAGAGCCGCATGAGTCCAATTCATCCTGGCCGCATGGAGCCTTCCTTCCTGCTTGTCGCATGGGGAGCTAGTCCTACTCCCAGCCGCATAGGTTCCTGCCCCTTCAGCCGCATATGTACCTTTCACTCTCAGCCGCATAAGCAGCCATGTTGACTTAACCGCAATGCGCCTCCTTCTATACCCAGTCGCATGAACTCCACACTTCTGTTGGCCGCATGAGGCCCAACGTCTTGGAGCCGCATGCGCCCTTGCACTTCCAGCTGCATGTGCCCCCCTTGTCTTGGCCACATGTGATTCAGTGACCCTGGCCGCATGCGCCCTCCTAATTGGGCCGCATGATTCTACCCTTTCCTGACCGCATATGCTTTAGCCGCATGGCTCTTCTATAGCCCTGAATATTGATATTTTATTAGATATTTTATGTCCATTTTATATCCTTACGCCTTTTGTCGTGAACTTGATAATCATGGAGTTGTTTAATATGTATGAAAATGATACCTGACATGACCTGATAGTGACCCGTAGTGGTGCACCCTTGACAAGAAAACCTGACATGACATGATAGTGGCCCGCCGTGGCGCACTCCTGACAAGTACACTTGACATGATAACCTGACATGATATATCTTGAGAAGCTGTTGCGACGGCTACCTGACATGACATGACCTGTATAAATACATGGACACCGTGGGCGATTGTGCTTGTACAAATAAACCAGTCCTGTCTTGCATCATGTCTAGGGAGGGACTCCTGAGTACCACGGTCAGGAGTACCTATTGAAATGAACTAAGGTTAATAACTAGATTAATACATTAGTCATGAAGAGATTTCCCCAGCTACAGGCAATCCCGTTACCTGGGCGCGCCTGGGATCTGTAGCCTGCCGTCGAGTAGGGCACATTTCCAGCACACTGTCATGTGTTGCACCTTTCAAGCCACTTAAGGGTACATGCGTTTCCTGGACGGTGTACCCACCTGAATTCAACCCCTAATTTCGACCTGGGTAACCTGGATGGTCTACAGGGCTTGTGGCTGTGGAATAATCTCACTGCATCTTGTTAGTAATTAGGCTTGTGACAACCCTAGTTAGTTAAAGTATCAAGCCGTAGTTCTTGCTTGGCCGTGAAATGATTGGATGGAGTCTAACCAGTCTAGTCTTGTCCTGATCCCGTTCCAGATTATTGAATGACCAGAATGCTTGTATTTATTTTACCGATAAATGGTGAGAAACCAAGCTCCGTTCAGACGAAGGGTTACAACCCCGGTCCTTGTTTGGTTTACGGGTTGTAACCTGGTTATCTGAATAGTTCCATGGTTATCTCGTCGTATATCATCCTGATGTATTTCCTTAATTTCCAGTTCTTACTTTTATTTATATCTTGTGCTGATTGCTGGTTTTAGTTCCTAAGTGAAGCTTCCTTTGTGGCACTTGCTCTTTCTGGGATCTGACCCAGCTGGTTTTGTATGGCCAGATTTCGGAGCAGCTCCAGAGGATCTACCGATTTTCCAGCCCGATGGTGAAAACCAGACGTAACCCGGGCAACGAGTGGGTTTATTTTTGCTCTCCCACTTTATTGTAAAAAAAAAATATTCTTTTGAGGCGTTTAGCCGACGAGCACCTGTTTAGCTTGATTGCACTTACTTACTGTCTGCCTACGGGCTGTAACATGATTGACAGATCCTAGGGTTGATCATGTATGACTAAACTCTTGCTAGTCCTCACATTTTGTAACGACTAGCTTCATGATCAGCTAAATATATAATATTTGGGACGCCTTATTATTGTATATTTAATGATCATACATCTTGTAACACTTACTTACTTGCTTGTGATTGAGACACTAGGCTTGTTCATGACCTTAAGAGACTGTTGGTTAGTAGTAAACCCTCATGTATCTAGACAGCCGTGACCGTATAGCGAGATGGAATCCATTTCAATATACGTAGCTGGCTATGTCTGCCCCCGCTCTCCAGTATTCTGGTTCTGGGGCGTGACACACATACAACCACAGAGCACGTCCTACACGTGCTAGTGACTGGGACGATCCCTCCACCCGTAAGAATCCTCCAACTCTTGGGTAAGGGCGAGGTGGCTACTTTGTGCATAGCTACGAAACTACTAGATATGAAAGACATAGTGGCTCCGGAATCGAACAGTGCAACAGCAGGCAAGGATGCAACTAAGATAGTACCTGTGATCGCCACTCCCTCTGGCTCCTCCTGCTCCGGTGCTATAGCAAAGATCTGCCCTCTCCTCTGTGCCTCTGTCTGCTGACGGTACTGCGTCTCCTGTGGGGGTAGTGGTCCCCGCTGATATCCTGGCGCTCGCTGGGCTGCAGTCGCCTGTGCTGGTGGCCTGGGTCCTGGAGGAGCTGGCCTGGGGGCCAACTGCTGAGCTCTGTCATTGCGTTGTGGGCAATCCATGGCCTGATGCTGTCCCGATCCGCACCTCAGGCACTGGTTGAGCCTCTTCCTGCACTCCCTCTGAAAGTGTCCCCTCTTGCCACAGTGGTGACAAGTCGGAAGCTCCCTTTGCTGGTACGGTGCGGCTCTCTGCTGCTGATGGTGGGTCCCCGGGCGTCTGGTCGGGCCTCCAGTCTGAACTCTGGCTGGTGCAGCTGTCTGAGTAGGGCGCCTCGCGCTCAATGGATCCCGGTTGATAGCTTCCTGGACTCTGGCCTCGACTAGCACCTCCTCGTAGGTAGTCCTCGACTGTACGCTCGTATACCTCTGAAGCTCCTTCGTCAGGCCATGATGGAACCTCCGGGCCTTCTCCCTCTCGTCTGGTAGCAGTAGTGTGCCGAACCGGCTGAGACGACTGAACTCTGCATCATACTCGTCTACGGTCATATTCCCCTGCTTGAGGTGGAGGAACTGATCGTAGAGAGCATCTCGGACGGTAGCTGGAAAGTACTTCGCCTCAAAGTACTCCAGAAACTGCTTCCAAGTCTTGTTCTTGTCGACTTCACGCTCCTTCGATTCCCACTAATGATGGGCATTCCCCTCCATCTGAGTCCTCACGGCAGTCATCCACAAGTCAGCAGGTAGCTGCGAAGCCTCCAAGTTCTTCTGTGTGCTGGCTATCCAGTCTGATATCTCCTCCGGGCTCTCGTTCCCCTTGAAAGACTTCGGGTTCATCTGACAGTACCTCCAAACGGTGCCCACCTGCTGGACTGGTGCTGGGGCTGGTGGTGGCACCGGTGCTGGTGTCGTCACCCTCTCCAAGGCAGTCATCAGAGTCTGCCTCATGGCCTCCGTCTGCTGCCATTGCTGCTGCATCATCATCTGGAAAAACTGGAACATCTGGGGCTGTCCCTCCGTCTGTGGCATCTGTGGCGGGATAGGTGCATACGGCATCTACTACGGGTATGCTCCATGCGGCATCTGGGGAGGATGGGGTGCATAGGGCACCTGCTGCTGGTACGCTCCCTGCGGCATCTGGAGAGGATAGGGTGCATAGGGCACCTGCTGCTGGTACGCTCCCTGCGGCATCTGGGGAGGATGGGGTGCATAGGGCACCTGCTGCTGGTACGCTCCCTGCGGCATCTGGGGAGGGAAAGGAGGTGGTGGTGGCAAAGGGTTCTCCTCCTGACGCATCGGCGTCTGTGATGTCTGGCCCTCCTGGTGCATGGGTGCCGGCTGTGGTGCAAACCCCGCATGGATGGATGGAGTCATCGAGACGGCCTGAACTCGTCCGAAAGTCTGAGTGTCCGTAGGATCTGGAGTCCTATCATCGCTGGGCGAGGTGTCGGATGCCTGGGCAACGCCATAAGTCGCGCGTCTATCGTACAAATGCATCTCTCTGAAAGAGACAAAACTTCCATAAGATAGGTGCAGAAAACAAGCAGGATGCTAAATTTCAATCTTAAGATTTAAGAAGCGGAAGTCAAGGCGATAATCAAATTATGGATGATATCCTACATTTCATAGTTCTAATTGCAGGCTCGCGTCGGTTTTACCCTAAGCGATGAACAGAGACCTGCATGGGCCACCACTAAAACCATGTCACGCCCCACTCCCAAATGTATGGAATTAGGGCCTAACCTGGCCAGCTGATACGACCTAGAGTGAGCTACCCAATTTAATGGAATCACTTAGGCGTACTACGCTGTAAAAGTAACTAACCAAACACAGGCAATATCTAAATCTCATCCACAAATGACATAGAAAGAAAGTGCTGAATATAAACACAGAGTAGTCTGAATATCCAAATACAACTGAAAGAAAATACAGGTCTGGTGGAAACAATCCCACGGTACATCAAAATAAAAGTACATGAAATGAAGATAACTAGCTAAGAGTATCAGCTAACTAGATATGAAACTCTCAGCCCAAGTAGCAGCATACCGAGGTCAAGGGAACTCCTCGGGGTAGACCTCGTAGTCCTCGCCAAAGTCTTCCGCCTCAGCTCCGGCACCGTATATCGTCGAGTATGTGTGCTCGTCGGGATCTGGAAAAGAACCAGGTCCTCAGGGGACATAGCAAGATACAAATAGGGACATGCCATAAAGTAAATACTGATCTAACATAACGGGTGTGCTAACCAATCTAAGTGAATGCATACAAAGACAACTTTGGAACGTATGGGTAGGTGAAAATAATGTCGTCGAAGCACAGGCCGACGTCGGATCACGAGCCGAAGGATTTACGTCGGAACACGGGCCGAGCGTCGGATCACGAGCCGATTAGCTCAATACTAGCGTCCTCCCGACCGAACCTAGCGCGCAGCTAGTGGCCGCTGCCGGAGATGTACCTACTAGTAAGGGCCCATGCCAACAACGGCCATCCCTGAGGCTAACATAAAATAATGTAACTGTCTGTCCCATATGCCTACTGGTTGTCTTTCCCGTCCCGTGATGTATAAGTCGCATCCACGACCCAACATCTACTCTCTATGAAGAGTCAGCTATCTAGGACGATCACTACCCTATATGTGCCGTCACACGAGCCACTCGCACTGATGGCCAGTCGAGAGCGACAGCGCGTGCCATGATCTGATCTCACTCAGTGCCGTGTCGTAACACGTGTCATGGTCTAGGGAGTTGTAACAACAACTCCGCAGCTAAGGGTACGTCATCTAGAACAAAGCCAAGTAGGTAGTCCTAGTGTCGATGTCCACATCGACCATACCCGGGGAAATCCCGGACTCTACTAATCAAGTCTATGCTAACAAGAATATAATAATGTATATGTAAAGACAGTAGATGCAAGACAAGGTATACTTGCCTTCAATCCCGCAATGTGCAAATAGTGCTCCGGTCCCGTCTGCCTCAATCACGCCGTCCAAAGGACCTACAATCACACAACAAGGCTCACGATGAACATCCAAGACCATACATCTATCCACAAAGTAGAAATATGCTATTCGTACGGGATACCACATTCACATTTTAAGTTATATTTATCCAAGGGTGCACAACCACAAGCTACATGTGACAAGTTTATACATATATATAGGCTTAGGAATGTACAAATACAAATCCTATATTACATAATTCACTGGTATCCCTAGAGCATGGGTATATACAAGTATAGAGATTTATGTACGTAAGTCCTATATTTAAAATGATATGTGTGTACATAAGTGTACATAGAGCATATACATATATATGTACATAGAGACAAATATCTATTTTTTTATTTATATAAAATACATACGTATATAGTTGAAAGAGTTTATATATGTACGTATATACATAATGAGGCTAAGAGTACACATATTTATATCTATATGTATATAATGAGACAAAGTGTATATTTTTACATATATATTTGAAAGGGGGGGGGGGGGGGGGGGGGGGGGGGGGGGGGGGTATATATATACATTATAATTTGTGTGTATGAAGCTACATTGTTACACTTATATGTGTGATAGTATATCTATATACGTATGTATATATATATATATATATATATATATATATATATATATATATATATATATATATATATATATATATATATATATATATACACAATATTGTATATGCATGGATTCCTTTCAACAATGTTTATGAAAATCCCTATATTGCATTATACATGCAATAAACCATGAAAACACCACCATTACTCACACATTCACATTTTTATCTATATTTATATATATGAATCATCTATTTTAGTAACCATGTGTATATATATAAGGCTATATATATATATATATATATATATATATATATATATATATATATATATATATATATATATATATATATATATTTTATATAAGGCTATATATACATGAATCATTTATTTGCATGAACATATATATCCATTCCATTCACAAAACCATTTACACATATTTATCCCAACATGCAAACATCTAAATATTAAAAATTACTACACATCTATATTTATATATATATATATATATATATATATATATATATATATATATATATATATATATATATATATATATATATATATATATATATATATACTTAAATATATATAGACATATATATATATATATATATATACTTAAAATATATATATATATATATATATATATATATATATATATATATATATATATATATATATATATATATATATATATATATATATATATATACTTAAATATTTAAGGAGGGGAAGGAGTTTACCATGGAGGAAGTGAAGTTGATGGTGAAGGGGGTGGTGGTGCTCCGACCATGGGGCTGTGGTGGCCGGCCTAGGGGAGAGGGGGTGTGTGGTGGAGGTGGTGAGTGGTGGTGGTTGTGTTGGAGAGGAAGGAGAAGGAGATGGAGATGTTGATGAAGGAGTGGTGGTGGTGTGTGGTGGTGGTCGGCCTAGAGGGGGGGCTGTGGTGGTGGCCGGACTAGGAGGTGGAGGAGGCTATGGTGGGGGTGGCTATGGTGATGGAGTGTAGTGGTGAAGTGTGGAAGAAGGAGGAGTGGAAGAGTGATGAAGAGGAGATGAAGAAATGGAAGGAGGGGGGTCAGTTTTGAAGTGAAGGGGAGAGTGAGAGTGAGAGGTGAGGATGAAGAGGAAGAAGAAAAGGGGGGACCGAATGGAGAGGGGGGAGTGTGGAGGTGTTGTCGGGTGAGGGGGAGGTGAGGGGAGAGAGAGGAGAGAGAGTGGGAGTAATGGTGATTGTGATAGTTTTAAGGAAAAGAGAGAGAGTGAGTTGGTTTTCCTAAAAAAAGTGTACTTGAGAGAGAGAGAAGAGTTTGAAAAAGAGGGGGGGGAGTATGTGTGACCGGCCACATGGGGGGAGGAGAGAGTGTGAGAGGGGAAGGTGAGAGGAGAGAGTGTGTTCTTGGGAAGTGGGATGAGGGGATGTTTTGTGTGTGGTGTTTTATAGGGTGTTTGGTGTTGTGGGATTTGTAGGATGGTGGATATTTTGGTTGGTGTTGTATGTTTTATAGGATGGTGGGTGTTTGTGTATTGTCCAATTGGGTTGGGTTGGGTCACAATTGGGTTTAATTGGGTCCCGAAAATTAAATGACCTAAATTAGCCATTTAATATCATTGATAAATAAATAGTACACGGGAACTAAATTGGATGGGATATAAGTGGCACGCGTTGTAGTAGACTCAAAATGGTCCGCGTCCATAACTTGAGTCGACCAGTTTGGGTCAAATTGGTGTCTCCAATACAAGTTGGAATTAAATGTGACTCGGTGGGGTTAAATCGGGATTGGATCAATTGTCCGAAAAGTTGTATGATAAAAATAAAGCACAAGAGAGTGTGTCTGAGTGGGACACGAAGGTCATGGGTGTAGAGCGTCTCGAGTAGATCGCGCATGACAAGTTGGTCTGGAGAAAATGACCAGCCTTGTGCTCCTAATTTAAAAGTCACGGTAACGTGTCGATAATAATCAAAAATAAAAGTGAGAAATTATTAATAACTTAGAAAATCATAATTAATCATATTAAATTCCTAATTAAATACGATTACTCTAATTAATTCTAATTAAATCTAATTAAATTTCAGAGAGCTTACATTTGGCCATGGTAGGGAAGGCCGAACCATAGGCGTGTTCTAACTAGAAAAACCGACTTAACCCCTATAAGTAATTTGAGTATTTATTATTAAGTTTATTGACTTTTAGGAGACCCGGCTGAACCAAATTAGTCCGAACTGGGCCCAAACCAAAGACCAGCCTATGTAGGCATATAGTGAGACCAATTATGGCCATGTAGGCAAATTTTGGTAGTTGCAAATATTTTGTATCTATTTTTAGAAATCTGTAAGTATTTTCTAAATATTTACTGTATGTACATTATAGCTATCATTAGTGTTAAATAGCGGATTACAATATTGGTACGATTTTCTAAAGCCAGATAAAGAGTGAGTAGGATTTGTTCATCAAAACTATTATAGGATTATTTTGGTTGCTTTTAGGTTATTATTATTAATGTCAATGTTGTGGTTATTAAAAAAGATCATTTATTGTTATTAGATATTTTTATTTTATATATATATATATATATATATATATATATATATATATATATATATATATATATATATATATATATATATATATATATATATTGACATATGACTATAAATGGATTCTAGTCTAGATAAGGATAACATGGAGTCTTAATTAGATTTTTGAGGATATTATATGAAGATATTGGGTGCATTTGTATTTATATAGAAATATAAATAAATATAACTAGATATAGCAAAAAGGAAATAAATAATAATAAATAGATAAATAAAGGAATTCTAATACGGTTTTCGTTCGGGAACAGTATGTCCATATAACCCGATAGCGCAGCCCCCCTCCTTAAAAACCCAAACAATTCGAGGGAGATTCTCAATCCAAACCCTAATCTCTCGACCCCCTACAGCACGCCAACCCCTCCTCGACACCCCCACGCACCCCCTGGCCACCGCAGCGTCGCCCACGACGTCGCAGAGACGCCGGACAGAGCAGCCGCACGAGCGCGGGACAGAGTAGCCACAGAAGTAGGGCATTGGAAAGGCAATTTCGTAGGTACATAACTCTGTCCATACTCCACAAAATTTTGAACCATAAATTTCTTTGCAAAACTGGATTAACCCTCTACTAAAACCTTCAATTAGTATAGATTAACTCGTTATGTATTTCTTAGGAAAATTCGTGAAAAATCAAAAATAAAATACCTCTTGACAGTTTATAAACTGTTCGAGGAGCCCTGTTACGAAGACCATCAGTTGACAGGTTTTGGATGATTTTCAAAATATAATTGAACAGTATTTTAGACCATCTAAACAGCATGGAAACCCTACTTTTACTTTTAATTCTAGTGGACTATACAACAAGATAGGTCTGTGTGAAAATCGTTAAAAACATGTTTTCAAAAACTTAAAATCTCTCCGATACAACGTGCGTCCCGCCAAACCGGACGACGTGGTCGCACACTATATGCATTGAAAGGCGCGTATAAATGATGCCAACGTATGAAAACTGACGGAACTCGATTTTCGTTGTGAGTGCGCGACAAAATCAGTACGTATCTGTCAAGATACCCCCGTATCGATCTTTTGCAAACATTGCCATAACATCGTGTACGTTCATCGTATCGAGACGAAACTTATGCCAGCAGGACCGTATCAAAATTTTGGTCTTGTGTGCCAAGTTTGGTCCAATTCTGAGAAGGTCGACCAGAACGTCTTTTTGGCGGGCCCGCGACCCGCTCCAACGGGCAAAATTGTGCACAGACTGCCGGAATCCAACTTTGGACATACGATTGGGTTTGTCTCCTCAAACCGGACCTGTAGACATATAGTTTGACGACTTTAGAGACCGTAGATATTGGCACGCATTTCGGTACAAAATAGATCTAACGGCGAACATCGTTTTGACCTATAATAACGATTTTGCCCCTGTTCCAGAATTTGACTTTTGTTTTCTAGATATATATTTTACACCGGAAATGTTCTTGATGTTTGTTTCAGCATCCGGAGCCATTTGTGGATTTTGAGTTTCTTGCCGACGCTTCTGATTGCTGGATTTGTTATTCCCGCACCACCAGGCAAGATACCTTGCCACCTTACTCTGTGATTTACTTATTCTTATTTTTAGTTACTTATATTCAACATTAATTATCTATTGTTAGTATTATATCACTGTGCGTCCAAGTCACACTTGGGTGCAAGCGACTCCATCGGTCGTTTTACTGCTTTTGGTTTTATTCTCTTGCATTAACTTAGCCATGACCACCCAGTTATGATGAGGTATTAGTATACCTCATACGGCCTTGACACATGATCATCACGAGTTGTGAGTCACATGTAGGACACGTACTCGCGTAGTCGGCTGGCCACCGATATGTATAAGGCGTGCGACGGTTAAGAGTAACTGCCAATAGAATTGCATGCTAGTGGACTTGGCAGTTACTAGAGGTTCCTATGGGACATGGATGTGACCCTACTAGGCATTGGGTGGGGAGGACAGTTCCTTAACATATGGGCCACATATGCACTTTCCTATTCCTGATCCTGCTGGCCTCTGACATTCGATGAATGTTATGCTTTGAGGTCCCTGGTATCCTGGTGGGACCATACCGAGTTTCATGTAGCTAGAGTGTCCATGCGTTGAAGGTTTGTTCTTAACTGCATTATCACTGTAGAACTGGTAGACACCCTATTTCATGCATTCCTTTATTTTCTATTATATATCACAGTTTATATGGCATGTTTTTCCTATATCTTGTTACGTCCATCTGAGGACCTGGTGCCACATCACAGTTTATAGCAGTGCATGCTGCCTCCGTGCTGGCATCGCCGTGGCTACCGGCGATTGACCTGGGAGATGGGGTGCGGCACCGTGGCCGCCGAGGTGGTGCGGTGGCTTGCCTCTTCTGCTGTTGTGTTTCCGAACATGTGGGGATGTGGGTTTAGTTAATATGATTAGGGTTAATTAAGAGAGTGTGTGTGTGTGTGTGTGTGTGTGTGTGTGTGTGTGTGTCTATATATATATATATATATATATATATATATATATATATATATATATATATATATATATATATATATTATTATTATTATTATATGCACTAATATATATTTGGTTTAATATATATAGAAATATATGTACCTAAAAGTACTTTATATGTATAAATATATATTTCCTGTATATTATTAATATATATGTACCATATATATTATTATACTAATAATTAACATAATATACTAAATTTATTTACAAAAATATTTATATTTACATACAATATTTATTTTCTACTACCCCCATATATGTAGAAAAATACACACCTTTTACGTATGAAATTTCTATAAACACAATATAACATATAAATTTTATATATATATATATATATATATATATATATATATATATATATATATATATATATATATATATATATATATATAGTATTAGACTAGTATAAATCCTTATTAGCAATTCGGCAAACGAAAAAAATTCGGGACGGCAAAAGTACGAGTATAAATCGGCTCAGTGCAAATAAAAACGTTCAAAAATTTGGTCAAATATTCGAAAAATAAAAATATTGAGGTGAGAAACTTCACATTATTAAATATGTTGCCAAATTTGGTTAATTAAACAGTTTTTCAGCATGTTTATTGTGCCAAATTTGTCAATAATTTATACAGAACACGTTTAAAATTTTGCATGCTTAAAATTTATGTACTGATTTGTATCTGTCAAAATTACGTAAGTATTATACGTTTATGAAAGATACGAAAAAATTCGCGTATAATACGAGTTTTATTCGGGTGATTGCTAACAAGGGTATAAATATAATATATATATATATATATAAAATTGTATTTAACCTATTTGGCTGTATAAAATCCTATAAAATAATTCTACTAGGTCATGGCGACCTAACTTGGCTCTACCAAGGCTCGTTGATCTATTTTGGAGTCGGTATGATTTATTATACCGAAATACACTCCGAAAGCCTATTAATTGAGTCACGTGTGCCATCTGAAAATAAATAGCACATGGAAACTCAATTGAGTGGCACACTAGTGGCATGTGCCTAGTATGCTCAAAATAGACCAAAACCATATATTGGATCGAAAAGTGTGGATCGGGTTTGGACCTCAAACCGGAATTGAAAAAATACATTTGAATTACGACGAAGACAAAAAATGACCATTTTGACCCTAAAGTTGTACTAAAAAAATATAGTATAAGGAAACATGTTTGAGTGGGACATGGTAAGCCAAAACGAAGGTAGACTCATCTAGAACACGAACTGGTTTCGAGAAATTGGCTAATGTTACGCTTTAGAAATCAAAGCTAAGTTAAGATATTCCTATAGTCATATTTAAAATAACATATGGTTTGATAAATAAAATCATATATAAAATAAATAAATAAATCTCAAAAATTAGGGTACTTACAATCTACACATCTTAAAAGAATTTTGTACTCAAAATTTAAAATAATGCTTACTAACGAAGAACCACGCCAACATAACTAGGAATAGTTCAAGGGATACACTACAATAGTTCAAGGGATACACTACGTCACTACGATCTCTCCTAATAACTCAAGTAATAATCAATACTAAACAATTTTCTTTTCCTGCAACGACCATGTTGAAGGTTGTCCTCCTTGACCTTCAAGCCAAGGACTTAATTACTAGTCCCTTAACCACTATATCATTGATCCTCTTTAACTTTTGAATCTACTGGCTAATTTTCTCAAAGGTGTCATAATATATTTTTATTCAAACATTGAATCTAAAATCAAATAGTAATAATAAACATTAACCATTCTAATCCTCAAAAATTTAACTTCACCTATTCTTTAGAATTCTCAAATTTTTTAAATGCAAGTCCACTATTACCTTAGTCTCCTAAAAATTTTAGTACTCAACAATTATTCAATAGATCATCTTCCAAATTTGAATTTTAAAATTCTATAGATTTAAATTCAATTTTTTTCCTCAAAATTTTATATTTAATCTAAAGACACTTTTCTCCTTAAGTCAAATCCCTATCCTCAAATTTCTTTTTATCATTAACATTAACTAAAGGATCATAAATATTCTTCTAAATTTTTTTGAAGTCAAATGCACTAAAATATCTAAATTCTATTTTACTTGATTGTCTTTCTCAACCACTATCTAAGTTTTGTACCTTTAAAATATAAATTTCTAATTTGACTTTCAACAGAACTTCTATCTACCTAAAAAAATTCATAAACACAAGGTTATATCTTATATGAACATCCTTGAAGTTGAAATTATATCCAATCTTCTCTATCTCGAGTTTGTAAATTCGTAAATACTTCTTCAGTCATTTCAATCATTAATGCACCACCAATGAATCATATTGTGCCTTGAGGACGTCTACCCACCTTTGGTCACACAACCCCATCAAATACATGCTGCCAAAAAATTCTATAACCCTTGTCCACTTGCAAAAATCAATATCACTATAAACCTATGACATCCCCAATCCCCTCATATCTATCAAGTAACCAAAATTCAACAAGCAAACTAATTTACACAACTACCTAAGGAATACTGATAAATTCTATAAAGCATGATCATTCGTCACTTTGAAATAGGAAGGGACGAGAAGCAATGACACGAGAAAGCAAAGGACAATAGTTGAGTGCAAATTCGAGGTTCAAGAATGGTAGAAAATTTTTAAGAGAATTATCAAGGCAGTTTTGGATTGAGAATCCTAAGGGTTTAATCATATTGGCAGGCCCGCTCGATGCAGTAACGTAATCGAAACGACTACTGACCTGCATGGGCCACTACAAAAACATATAACGTCCTAGTCCTAAAATAGGTAGGACTAGAAGAACGTACACATGCCAGCTACATATCAAGAGGACTCCGGCCCAGCTTGAATACGAATAAGTTGTCTTGGTGTTCTAATTATATCTTTCATTCACTATCACATATCTATCTCAATCCACAGGGTAAGTGTCACGACCCACTCCCGAATAGTCGAGCATGAATCGAGTCTTGCCCGGCCTACGCTGTCATTGACAGCGGTGGTCAGCCGTCAAGTCTACTCATCATCAATAACAGTGTACACTCATCACAGCGTCTATCACGATATAACTACTACTATCCATCACAGATCACTATGCAAATTATTACAACACTTCTACATGAATATTCGGGTACAAAATCGATAAATATAAAGACTATCTAAGTCTGCTACATCCTCAATCTCACTACAAAATATCATAAACGTATACATCAATCTACATCTCAGAAATATCCACAGTAAACTCCGCTACTAGGTCCCTCTGCTGGTCATAACAATCAAAGGGATCAATCTCACATGTAATCAACGATCCAGTCAGGAAAGGAGTAAAGCACAATGTAAATCAATAATACTTACCAACAGGATATCAAGAAAACATGTAAAGCCAGAGAAAATGAAAGACAAGTAAATATGAGAAGTAAACAAAGTACGCACTAGTTACGTTAAACATGTGTAATTGGACATCATCAACATGTGGGGACTAGTATGTATCAGGCATATAAATATGCTATAAGTCATGTAAGAATCAGGCATGTCTAATAACAATGCTATCAGTCACGCAATAATCAGGCATGTCTGATGACAATGCTATCAGTCACGCATGTAATGGACATCAGGCATATAAGAATATGCTATCAGGCACGAGTTGTCTAATATTAGTCAATCACATGTCTTAGAATGTCTCTGGTCCAACACGAAAAACAATACAAGCAAGTAAAGCTGGTAAGCAAGTATCATGATGACAAGTGTATGTGCTCATGCATGCAACGTGGCAGTAAAATCGAAATACATGTACTTGCCTTCTTTCCGAGAATTGGCAATGTCTTCTAATCACCTAAAATAGGGAAATAGATTTTAGAAATATTTCCACAAATCTCTAATTCCTAACTAGCCTTAAATTCAATAATTACCACTATCAATCATCACCTTAATAATGAAACTCCTAGCACCATACATACTTCTTGTTAACATATGATTAAAATCTAATAGTTGGACCTGCCTGCTGTCCTGGCCCAATAGATCAACTCTATAACACACAAAGAACAAGGCTTAGAAGCCCAATCCAAACCATATACCCAGTATGCTTATGTCTAACTCGAAAATCCAGTTACAGCCAACACTTATTTCTCCTATACTTAAAACTCAAACACATCTAACATTAATCAATACAATGGCTAGGCAACCTCAGAGAACCAAATCCCAGCCCAGTAACAGTTCTTCCAACCAACCCTGGCCCAATACCGTTGGCTCATAAATAACACAGCAAACATTACCAATCAAACTTCAAATTAAACCCTAGTCTAACGGCTACCCAATTCAAACCTGCTCTTCAACAGAACTCAACCAGTCCACATATGAACTTCTCAATGGCTACTCCCCAACTGAACTTCTCAAACTCAACCTCCAATACACGGCATATAGTCAAGACATCTAATAGTGTCAGTTCGACACAGAGGGGTGCACAATCTTCTGTGTCCAATCAGAGACTGGACACAACACAAAAACCTCACTAGACACACGCCAGACACCAGTGTTTGTATCCTACTAACCAATGGTGTCATCGAGTGTTCAACTCCCAAAATAGACAATTCGAATTTAGGAATATACTTGAGCCAATTGAGTCCAAGTATCAGTGTCTTTCGTGTTCGATCTTGCGTCCGGTCAGACGAGAAGCTAACTCAAGCATTTCATCGAATGGATAACAGGCAAGAACAGGGGACTTAATTATTCGAATTCGTTTGAAAACTTTGAAAGAGAATAAATTAGTTTCAACAGGGAAAACCACTCACAATCGATCTCAGATCGAAATCTCCCGGAAAACGAAGCTCCAATGATCAAATCACCACTGCCACACCAAAATTCGATCAAGAATCACCATAGAGAGAAACATGGTTTACATGATTCAAATTCTTACCAAATTGAAGAATTAATTGTAGTCTCGTGGCAAATTCTGCACCTCAGCAAAAACTCGTAATTCGATCACCATCACTCAATCAATAGATGGAGCTGTCGAGATTCAATCCATTCGTAAGAAAAAGAGAATAAGGAAGGAGAAGAGAAATGAAGCCAGGAGACGACTCATTGATGATGAAGGCTTCGATTGATCTCAATCGATCAGAGCTTCAATGAAGGGACCATTGGAAAGGAATCTTGGAACACTTCGATGGCGTCTCGACGAATGCATGGCGAGGAAGTACTATGAAGCAGTGGAGGAGCGAGGATCTCTATTGTCGGAGCTTCAATCGCCAGGAAGAAGAAAGATGAATAAGAGGTCTAGATGGAGAATGAGGAGGGATGGGGGTCTATTTATAGATAAGAAGAGGCAGCCGTTATAGTCAGACGGTGATGATCAGAGGAAATTTAGGTCGATAATGGCGGACGGTGGTGATCGGCCCCACCTAAGTCGGTGGGAAAGACGTATCGGACAGAGGGCCGCTCATCGGTGATGTAGTCGGAGCCCTGCTACTCTCTGCGGTCGCTCGGCTACTCATCTGGGAAGAAGAAGAAGCAGAGGGAAATTCGAAATGGGTTTGGTTCAGATCTGAAAGAGAAAAGGCAAAGGTGATGGTTTTAAGTCTTAATGTGTCGGTTCGCAAGGCTTATGGGGTTTGCCCCGGCATCAATAGTCATGACTAAAGCCTTTGTGGTTTAATAAAGGCTTGGCCCAATAAGAATTAGCTGGTTGGGCTTGGTTTAATAGAAAGGTCTGTGGGGAAAATTATATAACATATTGTGGCCTTTGGCCCAATTGATGGTTGGGTTAAAAGGAAGTATAACTAAAAATAGATGGCCACTAAATAATGGACTGGATTATACACAATGTATATAAACTATTGGGAGGAATAATATTCCAAAGAATAATAAATATTCCAAAATAATAAAATATTAAAATAAATTGAGATTTTGAAAACATGGGTTACAGTAAGTAATATCAAGAAGGAATAAAATATGTTATGGTCTGCAATCCAATAACATACATGTTCAATTAGACCCGAAAAACAGTATAGGTAAATGAAACAAGACAAATTAGCATAATATAAATAATGAATAAATATAAGAGCATGATAAAATACCTGAGTCAGATACATCAATACCTCCATGTTCAGCTGATTATTTTTGTATGACCAACTATCTGGAGAGATCACCAAGGTCCTTAGGGGATATAGAAAGGTACAGAAAATATGCCAATGTAACAATAAAGAAAATATAAACTAAAGGGTAACTACTCTAACTAGTCTAAGTTATATGCACATGAGAACATTTTTTCGAATATCAGGCTTCAGCCACGGAGGATCACAAGCTCCTCAGCAGGCTATTGCCCTAAGGCACCGTGTCATGGAACCATGGGCATACAAGTAGATAAAGTATATAACCAGCCAAGCTCTGTTACAGAGACAAAGGTATACTAGTAGAATACTATCCAAGTCCCTATATGGAACACAAGGCTAAACTAGTAGAATAATAGCCAAGTCCCATGTATGAAAACGAGGATATATGAGTAGATGAATATACATATACAGTCCGATATTGCGGTAATGTTCTCCCCACCCCATGTCAAGAACTAGCAACTTAAGTCAAGTCAAGTATAATAAGTCAAAAGTGCAAGTATCAATCTAGTATCCTATCACGAAGTCCATAACCACGAATACTCATGTAAAATTTATATCATGAATTGTGTCGATGTCTTGTGGTCTATCGTGTCAATAAAACATAAATAAAGTACACATAAGGCCTAGTATCGATACTCGATGACTACAAGATATCATCGGCACCCGAATATAATACGGACGCAAATTATTGACTATTTCTATGTCCTAAATGATAATAAACAACAATAAAGGAAAGAAACATGAAATGTAACATTAGCAAGGTACACTTGCCTAGAGGTTGTACGATGACTAGATGACAGTTCGCGACGAAATCGCCAATCCAATGGAAACAACATAAGTGGATCTTCCGTAAACCACTCCGGATGCTGAAATGGACATCAACATTAGTCCCAAAATAAAAGAAATAGCTAAGTTTGGCTACCCATAAGTCCAATTTTGAACACATGATCAAAATAATAATTTTGGGTCAAAACGATATCATCGTCGGCTGTTAGATCCGCTTTGTACCAAAAAAATGTGCTAAAATAAAGGTTGTCCAAATTTGACAAATTATATATCAATCTTGTCCAGAATGACGCCATGAGTCCAGTGGTGGTGTCAGATTTGGAATCCAATGTCCCGGATTCAAAATCATAATTTTACATGTTGAAAATAAGAATTTCGAACGACCAACTTTGATGTCCAGTTCAACCAGCCAAACGATATCCAATTGAACTAAAAAAATTATATCTCAAAGTTGCATATACCTGCTATGCAATAGATTTGGTGGTTTATCAAACGGAACTTCAATGAGGGAGAAACAAATATGTGAAGTTGGCTCACTGTAAAAAAATAAACGTGTTTTAAACGTCCAACTTGGTGGCCAGTTTTATCTATCAAACAATCAAATTAACGTTCAAGTTTTAGAAGGTTGAAGAGGTATATACCGAGATACAAATAGAAGAAACCGTTTAAAGATCCAACAGTTAGATTGTCCAAAAAATGCGTCCAAAGTTGCTGTGACGAAATAACTTTCTGACTCTGAAGCAAGCGAAATCGAGTAGAGTCGAGAGTCGTTTGGTCGTGGTAGGCAACCTTTGGATTTGAAACGAAGCAAGCATCCTAAGAAAATTGAACCTAGAGCTCTGATACCACTTTGCCATGCCTCAACCTGGAAAATCGCTCGTCCTCGCATCGATTTCACCTAATTGATCGTCCTCGCGGGGGTGTGATGTCGTACGAGTCTGGAGTTGTACTCGTACAAGGCAAGATGATACGTTCTTAAAATGGTTATCTTAATTCAATGTTAGCAGTGATAGAAACAGAGTCACATTACAGTTACACAGAGTATAAAAAATAATTCTCTTTATTCAATAAGCAGCAAAATTATAAACATTTTCAATAGCCCAAAAGAAATTGCCTGATTGGCCTACAACACTTAAGTTCTCTCTTGCCCACAAAGGATTTCATCGTTCCATACATTATGTCTTCTATATCTTGGCTGCGTCATCCCGTTGTAAGTCCAAGCTTCAATGTGATTGTATGCCTCAAAATGTTATGGCATTCTATACCTCAATGCGTTCAAGCAAAGCTTCACCGCGAGCGATCTAATCCACTGCATCCTGTAAGCAATCTGGTGGGAGATCAGTACTAATCCTTTCGCGTATTATACGACCCACTTTACTAAACCGATTAAGTAATTATATGAATCATGCAGCTTAACTTGTGATATTTCCATCTATACCTTAGGATCGATTTCATGGTATATTGTAAGCTGTAAAGCATGTATTTCATGGCAAGCATGTTATCATTATTCGTATAGGCAAGCAGGCAATATATAGTAATCTCGTATTATTTTGTGGCGACTTCTTACCAACATTGATGCACTCACCTATGCACCAACACAAGGTGAATACGTCTAACATCTTTCCCCGTCATGTTATAAGTTATCGTTGTCCAAGATCTTTGTGTGTCTGCACTTTCATCCCACCGGCCCCTATCTATATGAATATTACTGACATTCATTATGTCAGAATAGAGTATCTTTCTCAAATGGTATTACGATGCCACCCATTCAGCCTAGGTTACGATCCTTACTGAAGTTCCCGCAATGCCCCGTGCCCCATTGGCACGATAACCATTCCTCCTAGGCCGAACAGTCTCGGCGCCCCGACGATCATGTTCGAGGAAACAAACCCGTGCACGGGCTATATTCAAAGTCATTTGATCATGCAATACATATGTACTCATACACCCAAACATATTCTGAGTCTGAAACTCAGGCTTTGCATCATTTCATATTTTTTATATCATCTTGTATTTCTCTTCTTTCTTCCAATGTTCTCACTCTTTTTTTCAATGTTTCTTTGCCTCGATTCAATGTCTAATGAACAACCCGAAGGTCCCAAATATTTCCAAGGTGGCAAACTAAACATTTGGCAGTTCCGTGGCATTTGTGCCATAACTGCTTACTTCGCACATGAAGTATGTCTTTCGATGTTCTATGACTTAACGTTCAATGATACGCAATTTGTGCATTTGATGCATGCCCAACATGATCTTTCAATGTGCTAGACTTATGTTCATTCCCTCCGACTCGTGCACTTGAGGCACGCCTCGATAGAGTATTCAATGTTCTACAACTCGTATACTAAGGCATTCGCATCGATATAGTCTTTCAATGTTCTAGCCTTATAATTTATAGGCACGAATGACTCGTGCACTGAGGCACTCGTCGATAAAGTTATCCCATATTCTTATGTCTTGCACACCAAGGCGCTCGTCGTTGTGGTATTTTGATGTTTATTGGCGACTCGTACATTTAATGCACGTTTTATTTCAATTACTCTATCTTAACGTTTAACACGCACTGTGATCTCTCTCAATCGAGCCACGCCTGTGGACTCGATAGATTAACTTAGCATACAACGGTACATTTTAATTAGGCATGACGGAGTAGGAAAAAAGAGTCAAAGTCCTCCCACCTTATGCCAACTCGCCTTGTCATTACGTCGAGCT
>JANAVB010011199.1:15836912-15896912 GCA_029216955.1 Iris pallida | reverse complement strand
AGTCGCTAATTTAAATTAACATTTGGGTAGTTAAGGTTGCTATATAGGTCTCATTAGATGACCTTCATGGAAGGATTCACTATCGCGTTTTGTCATACTCTTAGTTTTATTATTATTATTATTATTATTATTATTATTATTATTATTATTATTATTATTATTATTATTATTATTATTATTATTATTATTATTATTATTATTGCTATTATTATTATTATTATTATGGTATTTATTTCTATTTCCATGTCTTGCCCTAACCCTAACCCTAGGTAGGACCAAGTGTCCCTACAACCATAAATCCCAAGGGGCCATGTGTCCCCATGGACTTGTGTGGAAAGGGGACACCTCACCCCCTTTCTCTCTATATAATTCTCTTTCCCTCCACACACAAACACACACACACCCAAAACCCCAACACCACCAGCACCCTCTCTCTATATAACCCCCATTTCCCTCTTTATAACCCACACACACACACAAAGAAAGACAAAAAAATACACACACACACACACACACACACCCGACCCCCCCAACCACCCGCTGCCGCTGCCGTCGCCTGCTCGCCGCCAGCCGCTTGCCGCTGCCGCCCGCCCGCCGCCGCCAGCAACCGTCGGCCACCACCACCACTTCATCCACCTCCTCTTCTTCATCTCCTTCCTCTTCCACTTCAATTTCCAAAAAGGAAAACCCTAGGTAATCCTCATCTTCTTCCCCCAATCCTTATATTTCTAATTCAAACTAGGTTAGAGTACTAATAAGGGTTGTTATTTTGCTATTGGGTTCAAATTAGGGTTTGTGGAGAAGCCTAGGTCATTCCCAATCCAAGGCAAGTCCTCTTCTCCTCCTTCTTCTCTAATAAAGTTTTTTTTATCCAAGTTAATTCTGAATAATTAGGAATTCATATTTAAATTCTGAATTTTAAGTTAAGAACATACAAATTTTCTTTTATGATAAGTTTATACTAGGAATTGGAACTTGTATAGGATAATATAAACCTGAAGTTTCATGTTAGATATAAATTTCTTCATTTCACAAAGATCATAATTTGGAATGTAAGTTAGGGTAATCTCACTAAATTATGGTTTAATTACAAATTCTGGAAAATTGGTAGCGTCTAACCCAATTTAAGATATTTAAAATTTTGCAAATTCTGATTTCTAGAAAATGTTCAATTTTGATAGACATAGGCAAAGGAATTGAAATTTGGCACTGGAACTATTATTTGTGACATATCACGGGTAAGTATGCACAACTAAAGGAACTGATTGTGGACCTGAACTATTTGAACTTTGAAATTGCCATGAACAAATAAACACACATGAACATACGGGACTCTCCAAGGGTAAGTTTGTCATACACATTGGAACTGAACAATTGGACCGCACGCCGGAAAGGTAAAAGTACAAGGACCCTGCGCTTCTCTACTTAATATTAAGTACTCAATGTTGTGTGTTCATAGTTAGAAATAAGTCTCGTTTTTACATTTTCCTGCTTCATGTACATATTAATATGGAAGAGTTATGTTTGATTTGATTTTCTTTATACTATCTACATGATATATATATATATATATATATATATATATATATATATATATATATATATATATATATATACATATATAGATATATGAATAAGGTCTTGCATATTAACTAGTATAGTTGGATAAATATTTGCTCATTTTGATAAACTGCAAAACTATTAGCAAGCCGCGACCCGACTAATTGCTAAAGAAAAGGTAATCATTGCTTGCTCAGGTAAAAGTCTCAAGTTCCTTCTGTTCTTTTATAACTGCGTGATCCGGTGTTGAGAGTTGCTCCATCGAAGGGGTCAGCGAGCCCAATTATTTACTTGCGTGGTTCCGGTGTTGAGAGTTGCTCCACCGAAGGGGTCGGCGAGCCCAATTATTTGCTTGCGTGGTTCCGGTGTTGAGAGTTGCTCCACCGAAGGGGTCGGCGAGCCCATATCTTTCTTTTATCATATATATATTTCTTGTAAATTTTCGGGGCTCCTAAATACAAAGGAGACTCCGCCAAAATTTTGAAAAATTTAGGAGATAGACAAATTTCTGACTTTCGAAAATTCTTAGAAAATTTCTTATCTAAGAAAGCATTTGGGAGGGGAGAACAACTGAATATTCCTAGATATCCCGTAACATAAATAACAAAAGCTGATCAGTATTTCGGAAATCTCGTGAATCAGTACATCTAGTTTCGACTAGGGTATACTAGCCCAAGGGAGGCTCGAAAATCAATGCATCTATTTGACAGTAACATCAATAGATGATTTTAGCCCAAGGGAGGCTCGGAAATCACAGCTTGATCCCAGGTTAACGGGATTGTTCACGGGAAATATTTAGAGGATTATTCAGAGTATTGTTCTCAAAACTGCATTTCATTTCAATCTTACTCCAGAAACAACGCTGCCTATTATAGGTGGGCAGTGTCCTTAATTGCTCAAGGAAAGCAATTCCTACTAAAAGCTCAAGGGAAGCTCTAAAATCTTATTATGGAGTAGGACGTTGATTTCATTCATGTTTTACTAAAGCAGATATATATATATATATATATATATATAGATATATATATATATATAGCAGTGCAATTTGGCATACCCTGTTTCATTTTTTTTAAACTACATATTCCTTATTTTTGTTTAACTTTCACCGTTCTTGGCCGAGGACTTGCTTGTCGTTTTCTAAACGACCTAGTATTTGTTCACTAGGTGAAGAAGAAGAAGACACCTCCGCCGAAGTATTGCCGTACTACAACGAGGAGTAAACTGTCTGGACTACCTACAGTTATGGCCAGTAGTATCGTAGTTATTTTGTAAATCTACTTTTGTAATAATCTGTAATAGTACTGTTGGAAACGTTCCTTGTATAACAGCTATACTATATTTTAATACCATGAAAATTCCTCGTATTTTCCATTCTGCTGATGATTACGGGCGACAATCGCGAATTTCAGCACGTAGCCTGGGGATGTGTTATGACGTCACCCTTCCATCCGGGAAGCGGGACGTGACACATCTTTTAAGTGGTGGCCCATGCAGGTCAGCAAGAATGGAAAATCTAGGATAGGACATAGGTTCGGATAAAACGTAGGTTCTAGAATCATAAGGAGCACTACGAGTCCCAATCACACTCTAGGAATATCTGAGAAGGAAATATCAATAGTTAGTAGATGATTACCTCTTTTCTAACCAACTATTTAATCCTAGTAAATGGATAGTGACTCAAGAAATTCTTGATGTAGATCATGCCCCGATTCGCACCTTTCGCAAGACTAAATAATGATAGCCACAGCATGGACGAATATTATGCATTTGTGAAGAAGATGTGGAAAGTAGCACCAAAAGGAATGATAGAAGCCTATGGGGTACATTACGAGCTGAAATACCAAGTGGTGACGGATATAGTAAATGAAAGAAAAGTATATTATAATACGGTACATTACTATGTACTGATCAAGGCAGAACCCTCTGAAGGTCCAAAAAACGAACGTAACGGTACCTTGGAAGAATGGAAACAGGCGTACCCAGAGGCAAGGATCCTTAACATAAGAAGAATGTGGATTTAAACCCCAGAATGAAGATGGTGTGTAAATATAGATTTATAAATAAGTATTAGATGTGTGTGAATGTAAAATAAGTATTAGGCCCCAATATATAGGTGGAATATGAATGTATTTAGCAGAAATGAAATATATGAATGTATGTAGTAGGAACATATTGTGCTATCAATAAATAAATATGCTTTTCCTATATTTTTATATTCCTGGTAAATATTTTTTTTCTTAAGAATATTATGAATGTAGGTATGGACCTATTTATGCCAAGTTTGGAATGGGATGGGAGTGATTACACTTTGTACTTATACCAGCGCTATGCAAGGCTAATGTGGAACGCACCCGACTGGTACGACATCCATGTCTACCAAGTATTTTATGCAGTCATGCATCCCATTATCAGAGACATCGAGGACGGAGCTGAAATATATTATGAAAATACAACCTACTGTCTGCATGTCCGAGACCCAAACCGCATCTACATCGGACTACATGGATATGAGGGTACACTAGATGACTTTGAAAGACTCCATCCAGAAGTTGATATCCTCACTGAGGAAAGGATCCTCATTGAGGCTATAGTATAAAAAAAAACCTAACCATGAATGTATAGTGAAGAAGGAATCCTTCTCTTTTTGTCTGCTGTATGGTATTCTGAAAATCAACAGATATGTATACAAGTAGAGGTAGACAGAGATAGATACTATGTCACATTTTGGGAAAGTGGAGTGACATGAGTAGGTTAGGTGAAAGGAATGTAAACAAATGTGAAGTTGAGAGTAGAAACCACATTTTGTATTACTCTCATTTTTAATGAAATATGTATAAATATATGACTCTGCTGTACACTTTGTTAAGAATGAACATTGTGAGTCGAATATTCCCTGAGGAATTGTGTCTTTATTTCAGGATATGGACAATCATGATCAAACAAACAACCCACCACCTCAAGCATCAACTGAGCCAACCGTGGCTGACATGTTCCGTTTGTTCCAGCAACTATTGGAATCCAATAGTCAACAGGCCAATGCTGTCCATGCAACAAATACCACAATACTGGAACAAATGCAGAATTCTAATAATACCAAGGATAAAACCCTAAAAGAGTTCAGGGATCTTAGGTCGCCCAAGTTTAAAGGAACTGAAAGTGAGATGGAAGCGGGTCAATGGCTGAGAACCATTGAAGGTTTGATGAAGGCTGCCAAAGTTAAACCCAAGGATATGGTACCAGCAATCCGCATCCAGCTAGAAGACATGGCCGGATACTGGTGGAGTGCCGAGTACCCAGAAGATTCTGACCAGGACATGTCATGGGCGGAATTCAAGAAGAAATTTGAAGACAGATTCTATCCTAAATCAGCACGGATAGAATTAGAACGATAATTCAACTATCTAAAACAAGGGAGACGTACAGTTGATGAGTACGTCGCGAAATTTTCCAGGCTTAGTCGATTTGCCTCCAACATGATAGCGGATGAAGAAACAAAAATATCCAGGTTCGTAGAAGGACTTGGAACCCAACTAAAAAGTAGGGTCGCCTCTTATCGGTGCCAAACATTTTCAAAGGCAACAGAAGCTGCTCGAGACCAAGAAAGGATCCTAAAGGAAGAACAACCTTTTCGGTCTTCACAACCTAAGAGAACTTTTGAGGAGGGGGCATCCTCCAACAAGAATCATTGGCAGGGACCGCCTAAGCGTCCTCAGAATGGCAACCCAGACAGATCCATTATCTGTAATTACTGCCACAAACCAGGCCACAAGATAAATGTATGTAGAAAAAGATTTGGGCTTTGTTTGAAATGTGGAGCAGGAAATCATTCAACCAACCAATGCCCTCAGTTGCCTGCAACTAGAGCAACCACGCAAAGTTTCAATCAAGGATACCGACCTCCAGTTCTAGGAATCCAACCTCGACCTATGATGCAGGCACCCACATCACAAGCAGGTATGGCTTATGGAAATCAGCACAGGCCGCCCTATGCACCTCAAGCATATCAATTTCAACAAGCACAACGGGCGGCTCAAGCCCAAAATAATAACAAAAAGAGGAATAAGCAAGGACAAGCATTTGTGATGGGAACTGAAGATGCAAATATTCCTGGAGAAGTAATTTCAGGTACTATTTTAATTTTTGCATATCCAGTATCAGTATTATTTGATTTCGGGGCTACCCATTCATTTATATCATATTCTTTTATATCACAACGTGAAATAGAGTCCCAACCGCTGCCTAAATCACTAAAAGTCCTCACCGGTAATGGAGTAGTAGAAGTCAGTCGGGTATGTAGTAGATGTCCCATAAAATTGGGTGGAGAAGCTTTTCGTACCCGGTTGCTCGTTTTTCCAACAAGCAACTATGATATAATATTGGGTATGGATTGGCTAACTGCAACATTAGCCAACATAGATTGCGGTCAGAGGAAAATTTCCTTTTAACTTCCTGACGGAGAATTTTATGAATTTGTAAGAGATCAGAATGAATTCAATGCAGAAGAACTAGAGAAATTTGAATTACCAGTACTGCTGCAAGGAGTGGCAGAGCAATCATTTCCAAGGGTAGTGGAAGAATTTAAGGACATATTCCCAGAAGAATTGACAGGGCTACCCCCAGATAGAGCTGTAGAATTCTCTATAGACTTAATATCTGGAGCTGCACCCATAGCCAAAAAGATATACCCAATGAATAAGGAGGAGCTGGCGGAGCTAAACAAACAAATAAAGGAATTATTATCCAAGGGATTTATTCAGCCTAGCGCTTCGCCATGGGGTGCACCAGTGTTATTTGTGAAAAAAAGGATGGTACCCTACACCTAGTGATTGATTATAGGACCTTGAATGATGTTACCATCAAAAATAAATATCCCTACATCAAGTGAAGGTAAAGAAGAAAGATATTCCAAAGATTGCATTTAGAACTCGGTATGGGCATTACGAATTCTTAGTTATGCCATTCGGGTTGACAAATGCACCAGCTATATTTATGGACCTGATAAATCGAGTGTTTTATCAATATCTGGATAAATTTGTGATTGTATTCATTGATGACATTCTTATATACTCCAAAAATGAAGAGGAGCATGAAAAGCACTTGAGGATAGTATTGCAAACTCTGCGGGAGGAACAATTATATGCCAAGCTTAGTAAATATGAATTTTGGCTGGACCAAATACCATTTCTAGGGCATATCGTCAGCGGAGAAGGCATCTCGGTAGATCCGAAGAAGGTGGAAGCAGTTAAGTCTTGGCTGACACCTAAGTTCGTAGCAGAAATCGGAAGTTTCCTAGGATTGGCTGGTTATTACCGAAGATTCGTAGAAAATTTTTCAAGAATTGCAGAACCTTTAACCCGTCTTACCCGGAAGGAAGAAAAGTTTAACTGGACAGAGAAATGTCAAGCAGCATTTGACGAATTAAAGAAAAGATTAATTTCAGCCCCAATACTGGCATTACCATCTGGTTCGGGTGGATATGAGATATATAGTGATGCATCAGGAAAGGGTCTAGGATGTGTACTGATGCAGCACGGAAGAGTCATATCATATGCATCCCGACAATTAAAGACACATGTAAGAAATTATCCAACTCATGATCTGGAACTTGCAGCGGTGGTATTCGCACTCAAATTATGTAGACACTATTTATACGGAGAAAGAATCAAAATATACACAGACCACAAAAGCTTAAAGTATGTCTTCACACAAAAAGAAATCAATATGAGACAAAGAAGATGGTTGGAGCTATTGAAAGACTTTGATATGGAATTAACATATCACCCAGGCAAGGCTAATAAGGTGGCCGATGCCTTAAGTAGAAGACCCGAAGCTTTCTTTTTGAATACATCCAAGGAAATCCTTGAGGATTTGAGGAAAATAGGAATTGAAGTAATATGCCCGATAACTGAAGGGATATGGCAAAACTTACAAGTGCAATCCTCCTTGATAGATAGAATTAAGGAAGCCCAACAAAGTGATTCAAAACTTCAGAAAATTTGGAAACAAACAGAAGCAAGGCTCCAAACCGGGATAAGAAAGCATCCGGACGGATCGCTAAGATTCGGAGATCGATTATGTGTGCCCAGTGGAGATTTAAGAACGGAGGTCATGACAGAAGCCCATAACTCACAATATTCTATTCATCTGGGCAGCACTAAAATGTATAAAGATTTGAAACAGACGTTTTGGTGGCACGAGATAAAAAGAGAAGTCGCCAGATTCGTATCCAGGTGTCTCGTCTGTCAACAAGTGAAAGCAGAACATCAAAGGACAGCAGGACTTCTTCAGCCTTTGCCCATACCCGAATGGAAGTGGGAGCATCTTACAATAGATTTTGTGACAGGACTGCCTAGGACCCAAAGGAGTAATAACGCTATTTGGGTCATTGTGGATAGACTTACAAAGTCTGCTCGATTTCTTCCCTTTCGAGTTGGACAGTCAACAGAGGTACTGGCAGAAATGTACATGAAACAGATTGTCAGTCAGCATAGAGTACCAGTGAGTATAGTATCGGATAGAGATACCCGATTCACTTCACACTTCTGGAAAAGCTTGCAAGAAAATCTTGGCACTCAATTGAAATTTAGCTCCGCCTACCACCCCCAAACAGACGGCCAGTCTGAAAGAACCATTCAGACACTAGAAGAAGTAGAAGCATGGAATTTTAGAACCCGAAAGTCTATGCGCCAGACTACATGTGCCA
The DNA here is from genome assembly GCA_029216955.1 of Iris pallida. Taxonomy (NCBI): domain Eukaryota; kingdom Viridiplantae; phylum Streptophyta; class Magnoliopsida; order Asparagales; family Iridaceae; genus Iris; species Iris pallida. The sequence goes on along the minus strand of JANAVB010011199.1, from coordinate 15,888,649 downwards.
AAGCTTGGACAAAGTGCTTCACAGCAAAAAGCAACAAATATAGACATTGAAAGAGGACTTTTTATTTAACATATAAAAGTCTATTACATATCTAATGAAGATTGTACAAAGGAAAATTTCTACAAAGAAAGGATCCTAAGTCTACAGCCAGCAACCACCATGCGCCTCCAGTCAGGCGCAGCAACCACCATGCGCCCTCAACCAGGCACATCCCGCCAAGCGCACTCAGCAGGGCACATCCTTTCAGCAGCTCAGTTATATGCATCCCCAGTTATGTGCATCCCTTCAGCAGACCAGTTATGCCGCTCTTCCAGCCAGGCTCACCTGATAAATGCTTCGACTAATGAAGCATTTAACCCTCTGGCTGGAACCGAAGAAGAGAAGAGCACCGCAAATCTGTGGCCAGGGGAGGCTTCGAAAGAGCCTCCAAAGGCGAAGGAAGACCTTGATCGAAACCACGGCTAAAGGAGCAGCTTTCAACACAACCAGAATGGGCTATACCCATTTTAAAGGAAGAAAGAGCTACCAAAGCCGCAGCACCGCAATTCCGATCTACGACTTTTTCTGTACAACGGAAACGAGGCTCGAGCATCCCTATCTTTGGATGCAACAGGCACCTTCCGCCTGCCTCGGAAGCCCTCGACTCCGTCTTTTGGATGTAACAGTCACCTTCAAGTGCATCAACGAAGACACTGCATCGCATCTTCACCCTCGGGAGCATCTCGTCAACAGAATGCATTCGAGTACACAAGTTCATATCGGAAAGACGTGAGAGAACGGGAGGCCAACCCTCTCTCCATACCACTATTTATAGGCCGGGCAAATCAAACCCATGCGCCAAGTGGATGGCTCTCCGAATTCCGTGCAATAAATTTGCATTAAATGGATGAACCGGATGCTTTGAATTCAGCCAAGTCAAAACGGCTATTTAAAGCACTCGAAGAACGTAACAGTTGCACCATCAAAGATGTCTCACGAAGCGGATGCGTCGGCCAGACCGCGCATCACGTAGACGTGCCCTTTAGTACCAAGCGCATCATAGGGGATGCGTCCCCATACGCCTAGTGGAATGCCAACCGACGCGTCCACTCAGCTGTCCATCGAATATCACAAACATTAAATGCTGAACTGACAGAGTTGGCAGCACGCCCTCCAAAGTCTGAGCAGTCGACAGCTTTTTCAGAAGGCGAAGCATCGCCAACGTCAGCATCATTATTACTCCTCTCCGACGGCTACTGCCACGTGGCCACCCAACCAGCTCGCATGCGCCTCCGCGACCATACGCCCAAATCTGTATATGCCACAAAAGCTGTGCGCCTCAGACTTTTCACTGATCCCTAAAGACAGAAGGAAAGTCACTGTCACAACTCTGTATGCGCCTCAAAAGCCATGCACCCCAGACTTCTCCCTGATCCTAAAAGACAGGAGTAAAGTTACTACTGAAGCTCTGTATGCGCCTCAAAAGCCATGCGCCCAGAATGGTTCGTGACTCCTAAAGGTTACGAACCAAAGTCTCCTCATGCGCCCAATCCTAGGCGCATCCTACCAGATCATTCCCCCCACCAAATTCGAGATCTCTAAGCCATGGGTCGACGACACGTGTCATTTGACTCGACTCATCCAAGATCTCAGCAACAGAAAGATCTTCTTCTCCGCTACGTGCCGGTTCACAACAACAACATGAAGAAGTCAACCCCCTCGATCAGGGCGCATCGTCCATGCGCCTCTATCAGCATTCAACACGTGGCGTCCCCGTGTACAGGCGCATCCTACATTTGCGTGCACGAGCAGCCAGCCTGCAAAACTATAAATAGAAGGATCATTTCCTTCTGGACACACACACACGGACCAATCTACGTGCATACATATCAACCTCCACAGCGAACAGACAGAGACTTCGCACCACCAGAGAGGCAGATACAGACACTCAACGTCTTCCTCCTCTCAATAAGCTCCAGCACCCAGAGCAATCCAGACCTTCAGAGAACCGATAACCGTCGTCAGATCGTCAACGGAGTCAACGTATTACCACTCACTCCATCGGTACAAGGGACCCAGATTAAACAAAAGTGTACTCCTAGGACTACGTCTAAGTCCTATATTGTAACACTGTTCTGTTTGTATTGAAATTTACAATCAAAGAATTTTAATGGCAAACAAGCTGGCGACTCTGCTGGGGACCTCTTTCTCCTCCACCGAGGAAGCTGTGTCACATTCCGACGACGTGAAGGTGGGCTCCTCCCATAAGACGCTGGTCGTACGCCTCAATCAATAGGCGTATGAGGAGTTCATATCTGAAGGCAGTGCGAGTCCTTCGAAGCGGCTGCCGAAGTCGAAGAAGACCCGCCAAGTCTGGGTGCGCAAGGTCGACGCCTCGGGCACCACCACCGAAGGGGATACGCCAATCCAGCCTTCCCTTCCTGCTGACGTCCTCAGCAACCAAGATGCGCCCGCTGGTACATCACATCTCTCGGGGAAACGTGCGGCTAACCACGTTCCCCAACCATCTTCCTCTCAGGCGAGGAAGATGCGTCGACGGAGCAGGGGCGCAGCCAATGTCCCGCGCATCACCTCTGATGCGCCACAGAAGATCTCTGTCTATGACAGACTCACTCGCTGTAGTGGCGAGAAGAATTTGGATTCTGAGTACTACGCACCCCAGCGGTCTGGTACGAAGAAATCTAAGGCAGCACGGGCCATGCGTCCCAAACGTGCTATGCCAGCAACAAGCCAGAAGCATGCGCTCACAATCATGCGCGCTGCTGATGGTAAGTTGTACAAGGTCGACTCGAGTGCTGCGGTGCCGAGAACGAGCCGACATTCAAAGCCCTTGTCTCACTTGGGCGCATCTACTACATGCACAACCAAGTCGAGCAACGCAAATCCAGTGGTCTTGAACTCCCGTGCCTCCTTCGGTGGTGCATTTGAGGTCCGTTCAAGTCACTCCAAATGCTGTGGTTCCCCCACTACTAATCGGGATGCCTGTTTGGTATTAGATCAGGGGGCACAACACTCACTTGACCACCCCGACGCTTGGCCTTGCCATGCGCTTGAAGGGGGTGCGAAGGTGGCACTCTCCTCCAACGATCTACGTAACGTGATTACTCACAAGCGCCGATCAGGAGAGTTGACTGACAAGCACGATGCGCCTCTCACGGGGCATACTTGTGATGTGGTCACCATCAACTGCTGTTGCAGAGCGGCAGTCCCACCAAGGCAGTCGGTGTTCCAGCGGCTGCAATCATCGACACCCCTCCGACGTCGCCTCGGAAAGAAGGTGTCAACAGAAGAGGAACTAATGCGTGCTTCATGCAACGTGATCTCCAACTCCTCGTCAGTCAGAAAGACGACTGGCAGTCTCTCTTCCTCGTCTAAGAGCCAGCCGAGGAAAACCAAGACAGCTGTCTCATCCTCTGGAGTGTTCGAAGGCACTCGAACGAGGAAGAAGTTCTTGGAGGAAGCTGGGGGTAGTCAGACCCTTGTCGAGCCTCCTTCCGAAGACGAGTGTGTCCAAAGCACACTTGGGGCAGATCCTCGAGGCGAAGTCAGCCTCCCAGAAGCCCCTAAAGACGAGGATATCCTCCAGAACATAGCTGGAGGTAGCCTAGCATTTGCGGACCCGAGTTCCGGAGACGAAGAGGCCCTTCAAGATGGAGCTGAGGGTAATCAGGCCCTTGCAGATGCGCCTATGGTGAATGTTCTCCCGAACATAGCCGGGGGTAGCCCAGACGAAGCTTCAGGAGAGGCAACTCTCCTACAAGGGAGTGAGGCCGAGAGTGAGGCCTCAACTCATCCATCCACTCCCGGCCACGTCATGACAGTGAACGTGACTGAGGCTGATGTCGAGTCTGTTGCGCCGCCAACAGACCTCGTCCAGTGTATAGATACCCTGGAGGGAGGACTCAAAACCCTCTCTGCCTCCATGCAAACACTGACTCAGGCAGTGTTTGAGATACGGTCAGCTTTGACCAGGACACCTTCTGCCGGTCTCGACCCAGGGGCCAACGGAGAATCGAGTGTACCCCTTCAACGGGTATCCTCGGACGCAGATCGTCGAGAAGCACCTCGGACGTCGGAGCCCTCAAATACTCAACATCCGGTGGTGCCACCTTTCCCGACTCCCAGCTCCACAGAAGATGTGGTTGAGATGATCAGGGACCTGCGCGAGCGCTTTGAGTCCAAGACGAGACAAGAGGAGCGCCAGAAAATGGGCATCCCCCAGCCTTATCCCCTCGAGTGGAACAAGGTGGTTTATCCTCCAAAGTATAAACCATAAACACTGATGCCGTACGACGGGAAGGACTCTCCTCGTCGCTACCTGACGTATTTCCAGTCTCAGATGGGACATCTTCCGAAGGAGGACGCGCTTCTTACCAGCATATTTGTTGGGGCACTGAAAGGAGTGGCGTACGACTAGTACTGCAGTCTCCCCGACAATTCAATATCTTCCTTCGACGACCTGACGCGCCTCTTTCTCGACCGTTTCTACGACGGCGGGAAGGACATGACAATGGCGTCCCTTATAGAGATACGCCAGAAGGAGAAGGAAACAGTTCGAGTGTTCATCGAACATTTCCGACAGGCCTACTTCAGACTGCCCTCGGGCATGCCAGAACATGCGCTTCTCTCCTCCTACAGCATGAACATGCTGCCTGCAGTCAAGCTCTGGCTCAACTCTACTCCTCCTCTCGACTGGAGCTCCTTGATCATTGAAGCAGAAGCCGCGGAGAAGAAGGCAGCCAACGCTCGTCTTCTAGGAGTCAGTTTTCCTGCCTTCGAGGACAAGGGAAAATGGCCTACAACCAACAACCCCGCACGAGAGGCAAAGGGGAAGCAGGCATTGACTGTCAATGCCTCAAAAGGTGCATAAGCACCTGCTCAGAAACCTCCACTTGCACCAAGGCCGAAGGAGGTTTATTCGTTCAACGACGAGGACACCCTGCAACTCCTTGAGATACTGAAGCAGGGTGACAAGATCAAGCTTCCGGACCCTAAGCGTCCCGATGAGGTTGGAAAAGTGGACAACCCGAGGTACTGTCACTACCATCGGTTTGTCGGACACCCAACCAAGGACTGCTATATCCTCAAGAATTACATCCAGCGCATGATCAATACGGATGTAATCTCCGTCGACTACGAAGAGAAGACGGTGTCAGCCAACGTGGTGTCACTCCAGTTTGGCACCCTGCCGCCGACTACAACCCAGGACGGCGTCGTTCCCATCCCTAAGGCGACAATGGAGGTGGTTAACTTACCACCAACCCGTGACAACGTAAGTGGACTCATCCCGCTCACCACATCTCGAGGAGAGATCCTGTGGGTTTACCCCGATCTCGTCTCTGAGGTGACTCAACTGGAGGTACGCCCTACCTCCAAGTCCAAAAGCAGGAAGATCAAGTCTTGCCGCATGGTCTCTTCTTCAGCGGAAGAGGCACTTCCTGTGCGAACGCGTTCACAACAGAACGCCCAACCCGACGAAGCTGCTGTCGAGGTGGTGCCTCCTGGCACCGTCCCTGCTGTCCAGGACGAGGGCCCGTCTAAGCCCTCAGCAGCCAATAAACAGAAGCAGATAGATGCCCGCTTCGATAGGCCTCTACGAAAAGAGAATGCTTCGAGGCTAGCCAGGCCCACAACTTCGACATACTGGCACAACTCGCCAGTACTCCTGCCCGCCTATCTCTGTTCGAGCTCCTCCGTCTTTCCAAAGACTCCCGAGAAGCTCTCTGCGAAGCTCTGAAGGATGCTGAATCCTTTCTCAGTCAGGTCAAGCAGCCGGAAGATCTCCCGATTGTGTGCAAGCACTGTCACTGTACGGAGGAGGTTATTCCCAATATAACCTTCACCCAACAGGACATGTTGCTCAAACACAATCGACACAACAGGCCGCTGTATTACACAGGGTACATCGGTTCAGTCAAGGTAAAGCGGATTCAGATCGATCTGGGGTCTTCCCTCAGCATCATCACGAAGACGCTGCTCTCAACACTGGGGATCCCAATGTACCGACTGGCGCCCTCCAATACGACAATCAGTGGTTTCAACGCCAGCAAAAGCGAACCACTGGGCAAAATATGACTAAAGTGCCATATCGGTAACCTCAGAACCGAGGTCACTTGTTATGTCGTGGATGCTGAAGTCAACTACAACATTCTGTTGGGTCGCCCATGGCTGCACGAATACATGGTGGTGCCATCCATGCTCCACCAATGTACGAAGTACATGTCCACCAACAATGTCATCCGTACGGAGTTCGCGGACATCGACCCCTTCAAAGGGATTGAAGCCTACTTCACCGATGCCGACTTATACAAGTCACCTGACGAGGAGGAGGCCAATGATGCTGATGACGAAGCAGAAACGGCAGCAGAGCCGGACATAGAGCCTGAGGTCACTCCCGATGCTCCTTTGAAGATCCGACTCAAAGGCAAACCGCCTCAGAAGTTGCCCCCCATGAGCATTAAGCTATCCGGGAAAGCACCAGCTGCTCTTGAAGCTCCCCTGAAGATACGGCTCAAGGGAAAGCCGCCTCAAACATCGGCTCCCCTTATGGCAAAACTACAGGGGAAGGCGCCAGGCACCGGAGGCACAGCAGTGGCACCTCTGAAGGTGCGTCTTAAAGGCAAGCCGCCGCCATCCCAGCCGTCGGAGAAGGCTCATGTAGTCCTTTCCGACTCCCAGATCAACGCTGTGGTGGACCCTCCCGATCCTACTACAGTGCTTACAGATGAAGAGCTGAGGGAATATATCTCGGCCGATGTAGATGCCCCATCCCTCGACAATGTAATCCTACGGGATAAAATCTCGCATTTCATCAATAATAGAGTGTCTTTTAATTATTCTAGTCTTCCACATTGGAATGCCATATATACATTAGATAACGCTCTACGGTCGTTGCAAACACAAATAACGACCGTCCACCATATAAATCGAGTAGTCCCGTCCCAAGGGGTCTGTTACATAGTCCCACCACGGAGTCGAGACGAAGAATCCATCATCTTCGGCAAGGTTGAGCGTCATCAAGACCTCCCGCCACTCGAGCCAGAACCAGATGCCGACAGAATGCAACTCTATCGGTACACGGACAAGGCAAAGTACCTCATCCAAAAGATGGGTTACGACCTAAAAAGCAACAAAGGCCTGAACTACGGCAAAGGTCGACGTCTCCCTCTCCGGCTTCCAACACCTAAAGGAAAGCCGCAGGACTACTACAACAAAACTTGACGGGGGGTAGGCTATGTCACGCCGCCGTCAACTCCAGAGAGTTCAGATGCAGAGGAAGTTGAATATTCTCGCTCGTCTGAAGCATCAACGTGGGATTCCGATACCAGTATCGGATCTATCTTCAAGAGAGTGCTGTCAGCCAACATGACATCTGCACAATCTCAAGAAGAAGAAGGCGAAGACCAAGCGCCGGAACTCTTCGAAGAAGAACCCTGGGCTCAACGCCTGGGACAACAATGGAAGTCTCGTTTTGAATTACGTGAACCTCCCACCGAAGACGAAGTCGAGTAGATCGACCTTGGGGATGGATCTTCTTCCAAACCCATCTTCGTCAGCAAAAGCCTCAAAAGAGAAGACCGAGAATCTTTAATCCAGCTGGCTAAAGAATATATCAACGTCTTCGCCTGGTGCTACGAAGATATCCCGGGACTTGATCCCTAGATTGCGATGCATAGGTTGAACATCTTGTATGATGCCAAGCCTATCAAGCAACAACAGCGGCGCTTTCGTCCGGACATCATGAACGCCATCGATCAGGAGGTAGACAAACTCTTGACTAGCGGCTTCATCCGTGAAGAGCAACACCCAGATTGGGTAGCCAACGTCGTCCCCGTCACCAAGAAGAATGGGAAGATACGAGTCTGTATCGACTTCAGAGACCTCAACTCTGCTTGCCCGAAGGACGAAATCCCGCTTCCAATCACCGACGTGATGATCGACAACACGTGTGGCTTCGAGCGCATGTCTTTCATGGACGGGTATTCGGGCTACAACCAGATCAAGATGTTCCCCGATGACGCAAAACATACGTCATTCAGGACTCCAAAGGGCATTTTCTGCTACGCAGTGATGCCCTTCGGCTTGAAGAATGTTGGTGCGATATACCAACGTGCTATGAGCACCATTTTTTGTCAGCATCTTCGCAAGACAGTCGAATGCTATGTTGACGACATCGCAGTCAAGAGCCGTCTCAAAGGAGATCACCTGCAAGACCTCAAGACAGTCTTCGACCTCATGCGGGTGCATCAACTCAAGATGAACCCCGCTAAATCCTTCCTTGGGGTTTCGAGCGAAAAGTTCTTGGGCTTCATCATCATGGTGAAAGGCATTCATGTCGATCCAGAGAAGACCAAAGCAATTCTTGATATGGACCCTCCGAAGAATCTTCGAGAACTTTGAGGCCTACAGGGACGTCTGGCGTACATCCGGAGGTTCATAGCAAACCTTTCCGGCAAATGTCAACCCTTCACCCAGCTCATAAAGAAGGGAGTCTCTTACGTCTGGACAGAGAAATGCCAAAAGGCTTTCGACGACATCAAAGCCTACCTGACGAGCCCTCCAGTTCTGGTGGCACCCGTCGCTGGCAAACCATTCCTGCTCTACGTCCGTGCCATGGATCATTCCCTCGGCGCCCTGCTAGCTCAGAACAGCGACACAGGCTATGAGCAAGCAATCTACTACTTCAGCCGAACCCTGATCGGGGTCGAACACCGGTACAACCCCGTTGAAAAGGAGTGCTTGGCTCTGGTATTTGCCATCCAAAAAACTCGTCATTATTTCTTGGGCCAGACAATTCACGTCATTTCCCGAGTCAATCCGCTCAGGGTCCTCATGACGAAGCCAGGATCACTGAACTCCCGGCTAGCCACATGGGCGATCTTGCTAACGCCATACAACATGGTATTCGTTCAACAAAAGGCTATTAAGGGTCAAGCTCTGGCCGACTTCTTAGCTGCACACCCCATCCCGGAGTCCTCAAGACTCTATGAAAACATCTCGAATAAGGTCCAAGAATCAAACGTCACCGAAGAAGGCTCCGTCTGGCAGATGTTTTTCGATGGCACTTCAAGAACAGGCCCCAAAGGCCAAATCATCGCAGGAGAGGGGGTGGTACTAGTCTCCCCCGATCAGCTGGTCATCCAGCGTGCTTACTCCCTTTCGAAGCCATGCTCCAACAACGCGGCCGAGTACAACGCGCTCATTATGGGACTCCAGCTAGCACAACAGCTGGGGGTAAAACATCTGGAAGCCTACGGTGACTCAAAGCTCGTCGTAAATCAGATCAGAGGGCAATACGTGGTTCGCCATGAAGATCTGATCCCCTACCATGAAGTTGCATTGAACATCATTTCAACCTTCACTGGGTTCTTCATCGAACACGTACCACGTCTACAAAATCTAGAGGCCGATGCTCTGGCTGGCCTCGTAGCCTCTTTGGCGGCACCCCTCGAAACTGAACACTACGTCACGGTAGTGGGTCGAGACTTGGTCTGCCCTAAAAATAACCTACGCTCACAAGTGGCCCACGCCATGTCATCGGGTGCCGGTGTTAACGTCCGAGATTGGAGATTCCCGTTCATCGACTTCGCTGTCTACGGAATTCTTCCAGAGGACCCGAAAGAAGCCGTCTCTGTCAGGAGGCGCTCTCTTCGGTTCTACTATGATACAACCACTAAAATGCTGTACCGACGCTCCTACGATGGACTTCTCCTTCGATGTTTGTCCAACAAAGAAGCAGCCGAAGCTCTTCAAGAAGCTCATGATGGAACCTGCGGGGCCCTTCAGCCCGGTCCTAAGTTGTAGGATCGACTACGATGCATGGGCTATTACTGGCCAACCATGGCCGCTGACGCTGTTGAATATGCTAAGAAGTGCCATGCGTGCCAGCTTCACGCAGACTTCATTCATACACCGTCCGAACCACTACATCCTACAGTCGCCTCCTGGCCCTTCGAAGCTTGGGGAATGGACATTGTGGGACCGATCACCCCTCCTTCATCAAGAGAACACCGCTTCATCCTAGCAATCACCGACTATTTCTCCAAATGGACAGAAGCAGTTCCTCTGGCAGAAGTGAAAAGCTCCAGGATGATCAGCTTCATCAAGCACCACATCATCTACCATTTCGGGGTACCCCGGAGGATCATCCACGATAATGGTCCTCAGTTCATCGGCCATGTCTTCAGCCGATTCTGTGACAAGAATCGCATTCAAAACGTGGCATCAACCGCCTACAATCTGGCAGCAAATGGATTGGCCGAGGCGTTCAACAAAACTATCGTCAGGCTACTCAAAAAGGTCGTATCATCTAACCAACGCGACTGGGACAAAAATCTCGGCAAATGCCTTTGGGCCTACCGCACAACGGTACGGACCCCGACAGGCAACACACCATTCTCCTTGGTCTACAGGAGCGAAGCGGTACTGCCTCTTGAGATTCAGATACCCTCACTCCGCGTAGCAATCACAAACCAACTCACAGAAGAAGACAATCAACGTCGTCGTCTACGGGAACTGGAGGCACTTGACGAAAAGCGTCTCTTAGCTCAACAACGCATCGAACTCTACCAAGCCCGTATATCACAGGCTTTCAACAAGAAGGTCAAGCAGAGAACTTTCCAAGTTGGCGACCTGGTTCTGGCAGTCAGGAGGCCGATGGTGTTGACTCACAAAACACCAGGAAAGTTTGAGCCAAAATGGGAAGGACCTTTCATCATCGAGACAGTATACTCAAACGGTGCTTACCGTCTCGCCAAACCCAATGGGGACTTGTTCATGATGTCCATCAACGGCAAGTTCCTAAAGAAGTACTACTCTTGACATCTTTTCAGACATGTACTTCTATTCCATAAAATCATACGCTTCCGGAACCCAGTTGTTTCGTAGCATCCTCCAGTAGAAGGACAACCACGTCCACATCACCTCTGAGTTGTCCTCCTACACCCTAAAAGGCAAAATCTTACACCCCGTAAGACTACGCTATCCTTCATGTTTACCACGTCCACATTACCTCTGAGTAAACATCCCGTACAGACAACCTCCGCGTTGCCGTACATCGATCGCAGAACTTCCACATCCATATTACCTCTGAGTAGTTCCGTGCATCTTCCAGAATCATTCCTACCACGTTCACAACACCTCTGAGTAGGAAGATTTTATCATTTGAACCCCATATTTGCCACGTCCATACTACCTCTGAGAAAATACATTGGGTCCTTCAAACTTATTATCTGTATCTGAAACCAAGGTACGCAAAAGATAATAGGTCCACACGAATCATCAAAGTTCATGACAAGCAAAAATGAACACATCGCAGAAAATGGTGTACTTCTTTATTATTTCTAAAAAAGGAGAGTAAAGGATTACACTATCCCCAGCAAGAGTTGTAAAAATACAAAAAACAGAGACTACAAGCCCTAAATATCCCCAAGATTGGCAGAAAGCTCTGCAATTCGGCGTTTCAAGTCTGCCGCCCGAGTCTCCACAGTCGCCAAGACTCGACGTTCAGCTTCCTGACGTATCGCTTCGATAGCCTCAGCAGAAGTTTTATTCTCGTGCTTCTCATCAAGCTGTTGTCTCTGCTGAGCCAGGATAAGAGCTCAGAGAGTGAAAGCTGCTTCCTCCTTCTTGAATGCTACGTGTTCAGCCTGGACACGTTCAGCGTCCAATAGGAGTCGGGCCCACTGATCCTCAAGGCGGCACATCTGTGCGTCAATCTCTGCGATATTTGCGTCCAGTCGAGCTCGTGTCTCCTCTGTCTCCCGTGTAGACTGAGATAACTGCTCCACTGCAGCTTCAGTCTCAGACACTTCGCGTTCCCAGACACTCACAGTGGCCTGGTAGGAAGACACGGTCTCGGTGAGCAACTTTTTCTTCTCCACATCTATCAGGACGGAGAGGTCATTCCGCTGGATGAGCCCTAATTCAGAAAGCCGCTGGTCCAACTCAGCCACCGTGGCTTCCAGAATGTCGGCCATATGCTCGTGGCCCGGGTGAACATGGATCAAGTTGATATGAGGCAATGCCAGAGTTCTTGCCGTCGCAAAGCTCCCCTTGGCATCTATCACTGTCGACACCCCCCTCTGCAGTATTTTGTACACTACCTCAACGATGAATCTCACATATTCATCTGCGTCCGCCAGCACCTGTGGCGTCATAACAGGAGTTGGAGGAGCTACCCCAGTTGGCGGACCGCAAGAAGACCCGCCAACCTCGACCTGCGAGGCTTGAGCCTCGGCATCAATAGGCTCTTCATCAACAGGGGCTGGACTACTAGCCCGAGGAGCCAAAGGAGCAGAAGGAGCCGGCACAGGTGTCGAGATAGTACCCCAAGTGGAAGGAGCAACAGAGGGTTCCATCACACCCTTACCCTTCCCGAACTTGGAAGTACCACCGATGTCAGCGACCACCTCTTCAGTCCCCAACGTGCTATCAACAGCCAATACCTCCCCAGGTAGAACGGAGAGATCAACACTTGTCTCCTGACCCTCCCCAGGAGTCGGGACCGTCAGACGAGTCTCTTCATCAAATCCCTCTACAGGGACAGGATCTGTCACTACCTCCTAATTGGTAGCCACCTCAGCTTCTGCCGCTGAGTCTGGGGTAGGGCTTGGCAATGATGCAGCCGACCTCCCTTCATCATAACAAGGAGGAGAATCAACCCTCTCCTCTGTTCCAACCATCTCTGTTGCCCCCGCAACATGCTCTTGCAACTCTGGAGCAGCGTCATCCGAAGACGACGAACTCCACCCCATATCATCACGAAGCCCCGTGTCCGCTGGACCCTCAACGTCCAAGGCCCTCACGGCAGCTGGCACCTCCCTGGAAGTTGCTGCAACTTCTACATCTCTTTCAACAAAGTCTAGAGATAGTAAAACCTCTGCGGGAACATCTTCAAGACTCTCCTCTATTGAAGACATTACCATCGGAGGGATGCGCTCATCAGAAGAGCTTGCTACCTCCTTCGATTTACTGACACCCGGTTTTGAAATGCGAGTCTTCTTCTTCGACGATCCCTACAAGAAGAAGAGCACAAGTCACCAAAATGACAAGATAAGCCAAAGCTACGGAGGACTCCTTACCTCAGCAGGAGCTGATTCCACTGGCAGTATAGGTGGCACTCCCGTTGCCTTTGGATTCGTCGTCTTCCTCAACCTTTTTGGTACAGACAAGCCGGCTTTCGCGTTAGCCCGCCTCTTCCCAACAAGAGGATCTCTCACTGATGCTGCAGCAGCAGTCCAATACTCCATCGGTTCTGGTGGGCGATATGACCAAGCCACCATCAACATGTTCGCCGTGGCCTCTAGCTGAGTTCCAATGATGAAACTAGTCTCTCTGTCATAACCTGGAGACGCAGCATTCATTGTGCAATACAGCTTAGCGACCAAATACAGGATCTGTGGCCGAGGGTTGCAAACGGGCGCCGTAAACTGAACACCAGTACACCCGACATTGTAATATTGCCAGCTCCGGGCTCCATCCAGCAAACTACCAATGAATCCCAGACTGTTACTGGGATTTCGTAGCATCAGCTGAGTATAGCCAAACTGGCGAGCGAACCGGCTGGGCAGATATGGCTCCAGATAACACCTATTCTGGTTGCGATAGACCAAGTGAGAAGGCTGAATACTTTGCAACCAACGAAAACCCCATTTCGGCAGAGTAATCGCATCTTTACCTGAGTCGATTAAATCTTGGTCAGTCTCGAAATCTTTGAAGACGGGGGCGACCTTGACAATCTCCCACCCCTGAAGGTAGGACAAAACTCTCCTACAAACGGGGACGCCAGTGTGTAACCACTTCCTCTTGTAGAAGCGGTGGATAAAGGCATCTCCTTCAACATGATCCTCCTCCGGACCGGGACTCATCACATTCGGATGATACAGAATTAGCCATCCCATAAGATAATGGAATGGCAATTCAGCCCGGGGAAAATTGTCATTTTTACCTCTCCCCTGGATCACGTCATCAGCAAAAGTCCTCAAACCCCGCAATAGGTTACACACCATAGCGGAAAGGAGAGCTAAGGGACGCCCGAAATCCAACTTTACGGCAGGCAAAATAAGGTTCCGGTGTACCCTCTCCACTGTACCAGATCCGCCCGCAAACACACAATCTCGAAGCCATATCATCAAGTATGCTGTCAGCACCGCTTTAGACGACATCCGGTGCACACAGTGCCAGAAGCAGCTATACGCGTTCTCGCTATCCTCATTGGAACGAGGAGTCCTCTCGTCCAGCCGGCTTATCTCAGAAGTCACTTCCGCAGGTTTCAGCCCTTGTAGAGTCGTAAACCGGATCCTCGAGGGGTCCGCCAAATCCTGCTTGAAAACATAATCCCTCCAAGCAGTCACATGAGGCTGAGTCTTGACTTTGTCCTTCCGATGCATCAAATAATGATGGCTCGCCACTTCCTTGAAAACGGCCATCATCTTCGAGTCTTTATTTTCCAGAACCTGGATCTCTTTATTTGATGGGAAATATTCCTCGTACGGCTCTGAGCCAAAGGAAAGCTTGGACACTTCGTACATCTCGTGGAGAGCCAACCCCAACTCCCCCACGGGAGTATAGAAGGTACCAGTCTGGGTATTGAACAACTCCAAGAGTGCAACGAACATAGGCTTATTGAGATCCATGCCATCCTGCGTGGCACGGATAGCGGCTGTCAGCCCATTCTCTTTAAGCTCAGTCTTGAACTTCGAAAGCACCCAAGTGGTCAACTCGTCCCACCTCGAGATATGATGACACCAACCTTCGACCCTAAAGCTACCTTTCGGATATATGACCCTCGATGTCAGCATCCGACTCGCGAAGGTTAAAGCATTAAAGGCAAAAATGTCAGTTGGGACTTCACTGTAGAGGCTCCCGGGATGCAAAGTTCGGCAACTGAACGAGGGACCGGTTCGTGAAGCAGATAGGGTATCCCTCTGATTCGAGGTAGCATCAATCGAAAGAGCACCTCCTAGGGCCCCTCCCTGAGAAGGAGTAAGATCCCAGGACATCCTTCTCTTCGAAGCTAAACGATAGAAGACTGTCAGCGGCAACTGGTGGTCAAGTTGTCGCATGTACAGCACCATGTCTTTTGCAGAAAAGAACCAGTCTTCTTTGACCTTCAGTATCTTCGCTTCCGTGGATATCAGGAGGTCGCCGAACAAAAAGACGGGTTTCAAGAAGGTCACATCTTCGGATTCAGCAGATTTCAGTTTTCCGCTCTCCATCATGCTCTGGAGGAAAGTCGGCAACTGGTTCTGGATCTGCAGCACCCTCTCAGAAGGTTGATCCTGTAAGATAACACCCTTGGCAGGGTTGACAACCGCCTCATCAAAATCAACTTCCATTTGACAAAGGGAAGCATCCAGAAGGACCTCATTCAGCAACGGAATCGTCATCGATACTGGCACAACAAAAACCAAAGGTCAGGCAAAAAGACAAGGTGTGTCAAAGCAACCTGGCGCGTCATCTGGGTTTAAACCCATGCGCCTTAGTAAGAGGCTTCGGCGCATCATTAGGATGTAAACCCATGCACCTCAGTGAAAGGCTTCGGTGCATCATCAGGGCGTAAACCCATGCGCGTCAGTAAAGGCTTCGGCGCATTCAGGGTGTAAACCCATGCACGTCTGCAGTTAAACCTCGGTGCATGATAAAGGCCTAAACCTATGCACGTCGGCGGGGTGAAACCTCGGCGAGGACAGAAGTCCATGCGCGTCGGCAGAAGGGAGTTAGGGCATGTCAGCTCAGTCGCATGATCCAAAGACCGCCGGAACAAAGAAAGTAGTGGAAAAGACGACACCCACCCGTCACAGCAGGGCGAACGTCGGCCGGAGTCACAATGGTGATAGGGGCATCCCCCTCGGCATACTCTACCGGCTCCTTTCCCTTGCCAGCACCGCCGCGAGGAGTCTTGGGAGCCATTTCTTTGAGAGAAGGAAAGTTAGGGTTTTTGAAGAGGAACTCTAAAAAAGCAAGGAGAAGAAGAACTCTCTCCCTCCATCTCTCGCCTATTTATAGGGCTTGGTCGCACGCGTGAACCGATGATGTGTGATCTCAGCCGCCGCCTCGGGTTCTGTGAAGAGATATCCACAAATAAAACCAAAAAAGATCATCATTAATCTTTTTTAGGTTACCGAGGTGTCATCATTTGCACTAACTGAGCGGAGCATGCGCCCAGCACTGACGCACGGAGTATCTATGCGCCCTGACGGTCATGCGCCTCCACTACCATGCTTCTTATTCAAAGTATTCCAAAACTTATCCAAAAGTTTTGAAAACTTTGAAGGGAGTCTTGTAGAAGCATGGAATTTCAGAACCCGAAAGTCTATGCGCCAGACTACATGTGCCAAAGCTTGGACAAAGTGCTTCACAGCAAAAAGCAACAAATATAGACATTGAAAGAGGACTTTTTATTTAACATATAAAAGTCTATTACATGTCTAAGGAAGATTGTACAAAGGAGAATTTCTACAAAGAAAGGATCCTAAGTCTACAGCCAGCAACCACCATGCGCCTCCAGTCAGGCGCAGCAACCACCATGTGCCCTCAACCAGGCACATCCCGCCAAGCGCACTCAGCAGGGCACATCCTTTCAGCAGCTCAGTTATGTGCATCCCCAGTTATGTGCATCACTTCAGCAGCCCAGTTATGCCGCTCTTCCAGCCAGGCTCACCTGATAAATGCTTCGACTAATAAAGCATTTAACCCTCTGGCTGGAACCGAGGAAGAGAAGAGCACCGCAAATCTGTGGCCAGGGGAGGCTTCGAAAGAGCCTCCAAAGGCGAAGAAAGACCGTGATAGAAACCACGGCTAAAGGAGCAGCTTTCAACACAACCAGAATGGGCTACACCCATTTTAAAGGAAGAAAGAGCTACCAAAGCCGCAGCACCGTAATTCCGATCTACGGCTTTTCCTGCACAACGGAAACGAGGCCCGAGCATCCCTATCTTTGGATGCAACAGGCACCTTCTGCCTGCCTTGGAAGCCCTCGACTCCGTCTTTTGGATGTAACAGTCACCTTCAAGTGCATCAACGAAGACACTGCGTCGCATCTTCACCCTCGGGAGCATCTCGTCAACAGAATGCATTCAAGTACACAAGTTCATATCGAAAAGACGTGAGAGAACGGAAGGCCAACCCTCTCTCTATACCACTATTTATAGGCCGGGCAAATCAAACCCATGCGCCAAGTGGATGGCTCTCCGCATTCCGTGCAATGAATTTGCATTAAATGGATAAACCGGACGCTTTGAATTCAGCCAAGTCAAAACGGCTATTTAAAGCACTCGAAGAACGTAACAGTTGCACCATCAAAGACGTCTCACGAAGCGGATGCGCCGGCCAGACCGCGCATCACGTAGACGCGCCCTTTAGTACCAAGCGCATCATAGGGGATGCATCCCCATGCATCCCCATACGCGCCAACCGACGCGCCCACTCAGCTGTCCATCGAATGTCACAAATATTAAATGCTGAACTGACAGAGTTAGCAGCACGCGTCCCAAAGTCTGAGTAGTCGACAACTTTTTCAGAAGACGAAGCATCACCAATGTCAGCATCATTATTACTCCTCTCCGGAGGCTACTGCCACGTGGCCACCCAACCAGCTCGCATGCGCCTCCGCGGCCATGCGCCCAAATCTGCATACGCCTCAAAAGCTGTGTGCCTCAGACTTTTCACTGATCCCTAAAGACAGAAGGAAAGTCACTGTCACAACTCTGCATGCACCTCAAAAGCCATGCGCCCCAGACTTCTCCCTGATCCCAAAAGACAGGAGTAAAGTCACTACTGAAGCTCTGCATGCGCCTCAAAAGCCATGCGCCCAGAATGGTTCGTGACTCCTAAAGGTTACGAACCAAAGTCTCCTCATGTGCCTAATCCTAGGCGCATCCTACCAGATCATTTCCCCCACCAAAATCGAGATCTCTGAGCCATGGGTCGACGACACGTGTCCTTTGACTCGACTCATCCAAGATCTCAGCAACAGAAAGATCTTCTCCGCTACGTGCCGGTTCACAACAGCAACATGAAGAAGTCAACCCCCTCGATCAGGGCGCATCGTCCATGCGCCTCCATCAGCAATTAATACATGGCGTCCCCGCGTACAGGCGCATCCTACATATGTGCGCACGAGCAGCCAGCCTATAAAACTATAAATAGAGGGATCATTTCCTTCTGGACACACACACGGACCATCTACGTGCATACATATCAACCTCCACAGCGAACAGACAGAGACTTCGCACCACCAGAGAGGCAGATACAGACACTCAACGTCTTCCTCCTCTCAACTAGCTCCAGCACCCAGAGCAATCCAGACCTTCAGAGAACCGATAACCGTCGTCAGATCGTCAACGGAGTCAACGCATTATCACTCACTCCATCGGCACAAGGGATCCAGATTAAACAAAAGTGTACTCCTAGGACTACGTCTAAGTCCTATATTGTAACACTGTTCTGTTTGTATTGAAATTTACAATCAAAGAATTTTAATGGCAAACAGAAGACATGCTGAGAGCTTGTACTTTAGATTTTGGAGGAGCATGGGATGATCATCTACATCTGGTGGAATTTTCATATAACAACAGTTATCACGATAGTATCAAAATGGCTCCATTTGAAGCACTGTATGGTAGAAAGTGCAGATCACCGGTATGTTGGACCGACGTAGGAGAAAGACAATTGTTAGGGCCAGAACTAGTGACACAAACTGTGGACATAGTCAAGACAATAAGAAGTCACCTGCAAGCAGTCCAGGATAGACAGAAGATGTGGGCTGATAAGCATCGAAGAATACTGGAATTTCAACCTGGAGATCACGTTTTTCTGAAGATTTCACCAACCAAGGGAACCATCAGATTCGGGACCAGAGGAAAACTGAGTCCGAGATACATTGGGCCCTTCGACATATTGGAAAAAGTAGGGAATGTATCATATCGGCTTGCTTTACCCCCAACACTAGAGGGACTTCACAATGTATTCCATATTTCCCAATTACGAAGGTATGTGTCGGATCCGAGCCATATACTCGACCATTCAGAAATCACTGTTGGGCCTACACTACGAATAGAACAGAAACCCGTTGGGATCTTGATCTTGGATCGAAGAGAGAAGGTACTCCGCAATCGGATCATTCCATTAGTACGAGTCGCATGGAGCAAGGATTCGCCTGGAGATTCAACTTGGGAGAAGGAAGAAGATATGCGAAAACAATATCCGTATCTATTTCCTAAGTCAGGTTAGTAATCATACCGCTACTCTAGTTATTTCAAATTCCGAGGACGGAATTTTTCTAAGGGGAGTAGACTTGTCATACTCTTAGTTTTATTATTATTATTATTATTATTATTATTATTATTGCTATTATTATTATTATTATTATTATTATTATTATTATTATTATTATTATTATTATGGTATTTATTTTTATTTCCATGTCATGCTCTAACCCTAACCCTAGGTAGGACCAAGTATCCCTACAACCATAAATCCCAAGGGGCCATGTGTCCCCATGGACTTGTGTGGAAAGGGGACACCTCACCCCCTTTCTCTCTATATAATTCTCTTTCCCCCCACACACAAACACACACACACCCAAAACCCCAACACCACCAGCACCCTCTCTCTATATAACCCCCCCTTTTCCCTCTTTATAACCCACACACACACAAAGAAAGACAAAAAACACACACACACCCGACCCCCCCAACCACTCGCTGCCGCTGCCGCCGTCCGCTCGCCGCCAGCCGCTTGCCGCCGCCGCCCGCCCGCCGCCGCCAGCAACCGCCGGCCACTACCACCACTTCATCCACCTCCTCTTCTTCATCTCCTTCCTCTTCCACTTCAATTTCCAAGAAGGAAAACCCTAGGTAATCCTCATCTTCTTCCCCCAATCCTTATATTTCCAATTCAAACTAGGTTAGAGTACTAACAAGGGTTGTTATTTTGCTATTGGGTTCAAATTAGGGTTTATGGAGAAGCCTAGGTCATTCCCAATCCAAGACACGTCCTCTTCTCCTCCTTCTTCTCTAATAAAGTTTTTTTTATCCAAGTTAATTCTGAATAATTAGGAATTCATATTTAAATTCTGAATTTTAAGTTAAGAACATACAATTTTCTTTTATGATAAGTTTATACTAGGAATTGGAACTTGTATAGGATAATATAAACCTGAAGTTTCATGTTAGATATAAATTTCTTCATTTCACAAAGATCATAATTTGGAATGTAAGTTAGGGTAATCTCACTAAATTATGGTTTAATTACAAATTCTGGAAAATTGGTAGCATCTAACCCAATTTAAGATATTTAAAATTTTGCAAATTCTGATTTCTAGAAAATGTTCAATTTTGATAGACATAGGCAAAGGAATTGAAATTGGGCACTGGAACTATTATTTGTGACATATCACGGGTAACTATGCACAACTAAAGAAAATGATTGTGGACCTGAACTATTTGGACTTGAAATTGCCATGAACAAATAAACACACATGAGCATACGGGACTCTCCAAGGGTAAGTTTGTCATACACATTGGAACTGAACAATTGGACCGCACGCCGGAAAGGTAAAAGTACGAGGACCCTGCGCTTCTCTACTTAATATTAAGTACTCAATGTTGTGTGTTCATAGTTAGAAATAAGTCTCGTTTTTATATTTTTCTGCTTCATGCACATATTAATATGGAAGAGTTACGTTTGATTTGATTTTCTTTATACTATCTACATGATATATATATATATACATATAGATATATGAATAAGGTCTTGCATATTAACTAGTATAATTGGATAAATATTTGCTCATTTTGATAAACTGTAAAACTATTAGCAAGCCGCGACCCGACTAATTGCTAAAGAAAAGGTAATCATTGCTTGCTCAGGTAAAAGTCTCAAGTTCCTTCTGTTCTTTTATAACTGCGTGATCCGGTGTTGAGAGTTGCTCCACCGAAGGGGTCGGCGAGCCCAATTATTTACTTGCGTGGTTCCGGTGTTGAGAGTTGCTCCACCGAAGGGGTCGGCGAGCCCATATCTTTCTTTTATCATATATATGTTTCTTGTAAATTTTCGGGGCTCCTAAATACAAAGAAGACTCCGCCGAAATTTTGAAAAATTTAGGAGATAGACAAATTTTGACTTTCGAAAATTTTTAGAAAATTTTTTATCTAAGAAAGCATTTGGGAGGGGAGAACAACTGAATATCCCTAGATATCCCGTAACATAAATAACAAAAGCTGATCAGTATTTCGGAAATTTCGTGAATCAGTACATCTAGTTTCGACTAGGGTGTACTAGCCCAAGGGAGGCTCGAAAATCAATGCATCTATTTGACAGTAACATCAATAGATAATTTTAGCCCAAGGGAGGCTCGGAAATCACAGCCTGATCCCAGATTAACGGGATTGTTCACGGGAAATATTTAGAGGATTATTCGGAGTATTGTTCTTAAAACTGTATTTCATTTCAATCTTACTCCAGAAACAACGCTGCCTATTATAGGTGGGCAGTGTCCTTAATTGCTCAAGGAAAGCAATTCCTACTAAAAGCTCAAGGGAAGCTCGAAAATCTTATTATGGAGTAGGACGTTGATTTCATTCATGTTTTACTAAAGCAGATATATATATATATATATAGATATATATATAGCAGTGCAATTTGGCATACCCTATTTTATTTTTTTTTAACTACATATTCCTTATTTTTGTTTAACTTTCACCGTTCTTAGCCGAGGACTTGCTTGTCGTTTTCTAAACGACCTAGTATTTGTTCACTAGGTGAAGAAGAAGAAGACGCCTCCGTCGAAGTATCGCCGCACTACAATGAGGAGTAAACTGTCTGGACTGCCTACAGTTATGGCCAGTAGTATCGTAGTTATTTTGCAAATCTACTTTTGTAATAATCTGTAACAGTACTGTTGGAAAAGTTCCCTGTATAACAGCTACACTATATTTTAATACCATAAAAATTCCTCGTATTTTCCATTCTGCTGATGATTACGGGCGACAATCGCGAATTTTGGCACGTAGCCTGGGGATGTGTTATGACGTCACCCTTCCATCCAGGAAGCGGGACGTGACACGTTTTGATTCGACAATATTTCTCAGGTGGGTAGATTCGTAACATCTTCCCGAAAGTTTGAAAAATATCCTTTTCTTTATTTGTTTGAATTAAAATATGATTTTAGAATTTTATAAATATTTAGTATAAACGACCTTAGTCAGGTTAAGTTTTGGAGTGCAAAATAACCGAGAATTTTAGTACTGAGAGTGTGGTCGAGTGCTTTGACTAGTGTTCTAGCCATGGTAGAGGAGGCCGAGTCATAGGTGTGCACTAACTAAGAAGACCAGGCCAAATCGTGACATAACCTTAGGAATAATTCAATTACTTATTATTAGGATTATTGGCTTTTAGAAGACTTGGTTGTTCCAAACTAGCCCGAATCCAACCCAAGTCCTAGTGGTCATGTAGAGCGACCAACGTCGTCCATGTAGATATATAGATGTGTATATATATTGGTAGTTCTTTTCTAGTATTGTGAATAATTTCTATAAATTATATATTTAATATAGTATATGTATTATTGCTATTTAAATTTATATTTTACTTGGAAGTAGGATAACCTTCTCTTAGAAGAATATTTTGGAATTTTTGAGATTTACTTAGGCGATACATATATATATACTTGTGTATAAATATATTTATAATAGGTAGACATAGTGCTTTTTACATATTTTTTCTTCGATCTTGAATATTAGAGAAATATATATTTAAGTTTATATTTCTTTTTCCTTCGGTCGTTTTCTCCCTAATCATGATCATTTGTACAACTTTATCTTATGTCTTTTCTAAACATCGCCATATCATAAGTTCGTATCACTTATATGCTTTCCCTTGGACCTAAGGAATTATTTTTAACTTCTTACTCAATTGTCTATTAATCTCGAGTTAAGTTTTTGAATTCAAAAGTTTCCTCTCAATCGTCGAATATTGAATACCCGTGAAATAAGGATTATAAGATTTTCTACTTACTTTGACTTTGATCATTATCCTTCCTAACCAATTGTTTTTCCTTCTAAGAAGCTGATCTTATACTTGAAGAACAGATACGTACACTTTTTCTATCTTTAACAACTTGTATGATGTTTTAAACTCCTTTGATATTCTTGGAGATATAGTTGAAATAATTTTGATTACTTGCGATGATAAGACAGCAGCGCACTGTCGTCACTTATTTGAATTATCGAGACTGCGGGTTCACTGCAGCCAGCAGCGCACTAGCGTGGCATGACCCCTAAGTTGAAATAATTTCAAGTAAGCGTGGGTGATCGAACATTATTAAAATTATGTCTTGGTCGTCTTATTTCATCCTTGAGTTGTTATGTCAAGATTAGATAGAGTAGATAGGATATTCGTTGCCGCAACATAGCTTGAGTTGTGGAACCAAGGGTTTAATGCAGCTAGCTGTACACTGGCGAGGCATAAATTTTTGGTAAAATGACTTCGATTATGTTTACGAGTTTCGAATACCATAGAGACTATGTCTTATTGGCATATAACTATTAAGTTTTCAAATTGATTGTGCTTATTCCTAGTCACAATCTTCTCGATAAACCGGTAACTCTCCCTTCCTTTCTTATCCTCCTATTTTTTAGATTGTTATCTTTTAATGTAATATCGACTGGATTCCTAAACTTATCTAGATTTTGATTCAAAACTCGTGCCTAAATAATTGTGGATAAATATCTTACGCATATCGAAACGATTTTGGATTTGATCATCCTTGAACAATTTCGATCATGACTAGACTCCTTTTATTATATTTCGATCGAGTTAATTCGTATCCTTTCCTAGGTTTGATTCTATGATCATGCCTACATAATCGATCGTGTTAGAACGATTTCGATTTGGATCATCCTTAAATACCTCTTGATCACAAGCAAACTATTCGATTCTATTTCAATCGGGCCAATTCACCCTAGAATTCAATTCCATGATCATGCCTAAATAATTTTGTTTAACTAGTTGTTCGTACCAAGATGATTTCAATTTTGATCGATCTTAAACCATTTTTATCAAGACAAAATCATAACTGTGTCTATAATTTCAACTAAATTATAGCTAAGGTCATACTTTCATTCCAACTACGGTCATGACTATTTTGATCATGATCATGCTCGTACCAACTTCCTATTTTTACCCTGCTTGGATGACTTGCACGATTAGCCTTGATCGTGACTGCCTCTTAAATGCGACTAAAATCCTGTTTAGATTTCATCGAGAACTTTGGTCATTCCTTAAAAAGTTGGAAATGACTCAACCATGCCGACCATAGATTGGTCGTGTCCAACTATTTCACTCTTGATCCTTTTTAAAAACATTGGCTTGTCAACCCGACCATTTGACCGAATATTGGTCGTACCAAATCACACTCCCCTTTTGCCTATTATCTTTTTACGCATAACTAATTAGATCATGAATCATATCACTCCCTTGATTATACCATTCGTCGTTTTATTTATATCAATTAAAAATTTAATTACTTGATTATTCTTCATAGTCGTGCCTAATCGTGCTCTTTGAAATTTTGAAAACGAAATATTTTAAGGTGGGTAGAATTGTAAACCCACTTCCCTGCTTTCAAAATTTTTATTTTGTTTATTTTAATAAATTTTAGTTAGAAAATATATTTTATTTGTAACCACTATCGAATATATTTTGATGACAACAGAATTTTTGTCAAACTATTTGGATTTAGAATTTATAAAATATCGTTTAAATTATTTACAGTATTAATTATCAATTAAATTCATTTTGATATATTATAATTAGTTTGATTCAGTCTTGGACTAACAAAGAAATGTACTGTTTAGATAATATAGACAATATTTTTCAAGTCATTTGATAAACATATTATTTATTTAAATTATTATTGTATTATATTTAGATTCGATCAAATACAATTTTAATATTTTAATAAAACCTTGAATTATTTTTAAAATCATTATGGATTGATTTTGATTTGTTAAATCCTAATATTTATTTAAATCTTAAGAAGATTTGATCATGCTAGTCCTTAAACTCGAGGATGAATCATTCTAAGGTGGGTAGGTCGTAAACCCATTTTCAGTTTTCTTACATTCTCCATTTTAGTTTAATTATTTTTCCAAACCGCGAAATAATTTTTATTATATTTCTATTTTAGATATTTTGGGAAAAGGGTGAGGAGAGATTTGCAAAACTTTAGAGAGATTTTATTCTACGGATTATTGGAATTAATATTTTACCAAGAGTTATATTAAATTCAAATTACTACTATATTATTTTATAAGATATTGTATTTGTGGAAAATATACAGCTATAAGTATCTGAATTATTCTTCACAATATTTTGACAATTGATTTTATTACTAGGATAATTTAAAGTAATAAGTATTATTTTAGATAATATTTTATGAATAATTTGGGGCATGACTTGGGTCAAATCCCTAGATTCCCTTTTTCGGCGTTTCAGAATTTATTTATTTATTTATTTATTCACATATTTTATTGTCGGGGCGGAAGGCAGATTTCGTGGATACTTTGCTTATGACTATTTTCCTTAACAAACTTTTTCAAAGTTAAAGTTGAGAGCATTTTAGGGCTTTTAGCGTTTCAAACATTTTCTTCTATTTTATTTATTTTATTCGATCAAGTTCTTTTATCATAAATTTCCACTACCTTTCACCAATCTACCAAGTCGGCCAATCCTAGTAGTCCTTAAATTCGAGGACAAATTTATTTTTAAGGTGGGTAGATTTGTAGCTCCCCGTCCCGGAATTTTTTTGAAATACTTTTTTTATTATATATTTGATTTAAAGGGTGATTTTTAGAATTTTTATAATTAATTAATTAATTAATTAATTATTACGGTAGATACCTTTAGTTACGATTAAATTTGGAGTACAAGATGACCAAGAATCATGGCACGGATAGTCCAGTCGCGTGCTTTGACTAGTGTATTAGCCATGCTAAGGAAGCCCCAACCATAAGTGTGTCCCAACTAGGAAAACCAGGCCAAGTTACGAGTTAACCTCTATAAATAATTTTAATTAGTTATTTATTAATATAAATAATTTTAGGAGACCCGGTTGTACCAAGTTGGCCCAGACTGAACCCAAACCAAGCCCCAGCCCACGTAGGCATGTAGAACATCCACAGAGGTCCATATAGATAATTATGAGTCGGATTTAGTCAGTGTATCTATTTTAATAAATAAATATGGAATTTTATATAAATGGGTATTGTATATAGTATATGTGTATTTATATAGAGATTGATAATTGGTTCCTGAGTATATGGTAACATGCCCCAGAGATGTCTTTGAGATTTTGAGAATTATTAGGTTATATATATTTGTAACTATATATGTACGTATATTTACAGTATACATGTATTAGGCACTATGAGAATATTAACATATTTTAATTATATTAATTTCATAAATATTTCTTATATGTAACTAAAAGGGTGTATAGGTATATTTGCTCGTGTGGTAGTTTCTTTTTATATAAATATATATATATATAATATATATATATATATGTGTATATATATATATATATATATATATATATATATATATATATATATACATGCAGTTAGAGTATAAATAGTTGTACATATATAATGTATCTGTATATATATAATGAATAGAAGACAAAGAGGAAAAGAAGAGCAATCCCAAACCCAGGTCCCAGCCCAAACAACCCCAAGCCCGAACAGTGTAAACCGAGCCCACCCGAACAAAAGGGAAACCCAGTCCTGGCCGAACTCCCCCATTGCAACACGACCCTCGATATAGTATATATCGAAGAAAAAGGAAAAATCAAAGGAACAAAAAACCAAAACCCTAATCAAACCTCGATCCCAGGCCCGACGCGCCCCCCAGGCGACTGTGTGGTACTGCAGCCACCGCCGGCCGGAGGCAGACGACCGTGCGCGGATAGAACAGCCGCAGCACAACAGCAGTATTGGCAGCCCATCGACCAGAACTTCGTGCCGCGATTGTTTGGCGCATGATTGTTCGTTTTACGAACCGTCTTTTCGGGTATGTGCACAACCTAAACGGCTCCCAATCCTTTCAATTATTTTTAATTTATAGGCCCTAGGTTGCACGATAAATCAACTCAAAAGTTAACAAAAAACTGTTTCGAAACTAAAACAGAACGCTATTCCCCGACCCTACTTTGGAAGGCGATTATTCGCTGGTCCATCGATTGTTTTAGTAAAGTGTTTGAATACGTTTAACAACAACCTATACGGCTTATAAACAGTTCTTTTAGATTCTGATTTTATCTATTTTATCTCAAGTTAAACCGATTTGAAATTGAAGAAAAATCTATGAAATGTGTTTTGGAAATTCGAGAAAAACTCCCGATACCGAAAGAATCAAAAAGTAAGTAATAGTTTCGTGGACGTGTGGGCTTTGACGAAATTCAAATTGGTTGCGTGTGCGCGACGAATTTGATGCATATCCGTCGAAATTCATCGTATCGCCTCCTTTGTAAATTTCCTAATTACTTTATGCACGCTCGTCAGATCGAAACGAAACTTGTGCCAAGAGGACCATATCATTTTTTTGGTCCTGTATGCCAAGTTTGGTCCGATTCTGAGACAGTTGACCGGATTGTCGTTTTGCGGGCCCTACGATCCGACTCAACAGGCAATTTTGTGCACGGCCTGCCGGAATCCAAATTTGGACATATGGTTGGGTTCGTATCGGAAAACCGGACCTGTAGACATATAGTTTGATGACTTTAGAGATCTTAGAATTTGGCACACTTTTCGGTACAAAGCGGATCTAACGGCGGGCACCGTTTTGACCCAAAATTACCGTTTGTCCCTGTGTCCAAAATTGGACTTAAGGACAGGCAATCGTAGCTAATTTAACTATTTTAAAAACATTGGTAATATTTATTTCAGTATTCGGAGACTTTTTACATGTGTTGACTGGTGGCTCATTGAGTGGTATAGTACTATCGGTTTCACCAGCACAGGACCTCAGGCGAGTACATCTCTGATATTTTTTGTATTTGATTATCTCTATACTTTATGTATTTAATAATGTTTTACATTGATATCATGTTGATTCTTGACATGCTTGTCACACGAGATAGTAGTTATGGATTCTTGCATGTTGTTCGTGACCAATATATTTCCGTGTTCGTGACCTGTTTGAATCCATGGGTACTAGTCGGACGGAGAAGTACATTAGTAGACATGTAAACATACCCAAAAATATCCCAGAATGTCTATTCTTGCTTAATAGTAGTCGCACAACTCACGTGCGGGGTGCCGGATTTACCCCTTAGCCGTAGTGTATTTCAAATTACTTGTTAGATATAGTCTTGCTACATTATATTTTCTTGTCATTGCTTGTCTGGTGTACCATGTCTTCCTGCTTTTACTCGCATAATTCCTACCATGATTCCCAGTTTATTCACTTATCATGTATCTCAGTATTATTACAGATTTATGGATTTTGTCATTTATTGATTCTGTTGTGAGAATATACTCGTTCCATTCCTGACTGGAAACCAACATTTTTCAGGTTTAGCTACGATCAGTCTTAGCATTGGGAAGGCATGGGTATGCCGAGGTCAACCTAGATAGTTGAATTAGTTATTTTTTCTCTATTTGTGAGACATTGTATTTTCTAGCAAATATGAAGTTGTGAAACCTTTTAATTTGTAAACTCGATTTAATTATGTGAATGAGCAATGATTGTATATTTTTTTGATTTTGAGCATCTTGTCCGTGACAACGTTCTACCGCCGACTCTGCGGTGTAGACTGGCTTGGACACGTCTCGTATCCGAAAAGCGGGTGCGGGTCGTGACACTTGTGTATAGCACAATTCTCGTAATTGCCTATCCGTATCACCAAGTTCGTCTGTAAATTTCTAATTTGATCATCGACCAACATAATAATTCAAGTAATCATTCGGCTAATCCTTAAAATTGGACTATATCTTTCTCAATCGAAGTTGTTCCATCAATTTTCGAAATAATTATTCAATCGGCTAGACTTATTATCAACATGCACCACATTATATTTGTTCCTGAAGCAATTCCATATGCGATATTATATGGGTCATCTTATGGGTCTACAATATTCACTTTTGATTTGGCAGTCAGTTTTCTAGGGTCAGCTACCCCGAAGCTACGTTCGATAATTATGGATCATTTACAAAGGACAGGTACTACAAACCATACTATATCTTATTTTCAGAGCCAAATCATGTTTCGATGATTTCTATGGGAGTCTACCCAAATCCAAACATAAACATTTACATTTATGCAACCGAGGCATAACTATCCCCCGAATAAATCAATCCCTACCATCGATGATTCTGTAATTCATAAAACATCGACTCGTTTAGGGTCCGAGTTTATCTACCCATGGTCAACACCCGAGAGGCTATACACATTGAAATAATCGTTGATGACTTTATAGTCTCGCCTAATCAATCACAAAGTTTATGATCAACCTGTTCGATATTTTTGTATTGCTATTTACAAAAATCTCGAGATCGTAGGCCCGCTCCATTTTGTATTCTCAAATCGTACTTACATTTTCTTGCGTACCAATTTCGATAGCGCGAGAGTCAACTTTGAATCTGTATCAACGTCAACTTAACTCGTATCCCATACATCCAAGTTCACAGCGGACTTTTTCATACGCATCACATTATTTTATGACTTGCTGTATCCCGTAATATTTTGATCGTGTAACCGAGTTACGATTATCCAATATCGAACCCTCGATTTATACGATCATGCCCTCTAAGTTTTACGCATTTCAGTCGTACTTAAATGAGTTTCGTTGCAACATAACTAGCTATCTTCTTAGGCACGATTATCTGCATCAACCAACGTTTCATCGAGCTCGCAAGTCGTGCGACCCGATTATAACTTTAAGTTTCCTATCCCGCTGATCTGATTATTGTCTCGAAGCATAATCTTCTCGCTAGTCTCAGTCATTCGACCGATTTATAAATTTTGAGTTTCCGTTCAACTTATCGTCCGTTGACACGAACCTGTGCCTGATCGTTCTAGCCAAAACTAATCGAAGAACACTTGCATCAAATTATTATCGTACAAGTTTACAACTGATTCTTGGTACTATCCCATCCGTTGTGGACAAATCTTTCACAATTCATACAAGGTGTCAATGCAATCTATCGCACAATTGGTATGACATATACCAGTCAAAATTGAGTCATTCATCGCATAAGTAGTATAGCATATACCACTCAAAATTAAGTCATTATCTCGCTTCATACTCGGCATGAATCAACTATATATTCTGAACTAACCATCCCGCGGTGATCATGCCAATCACAACCGTAACTTTTGATAAAATCAAAATCCGACACATTTCGGCCAATGTATACATTCCCCTTACTCAAGTTTGGTGCACAACCGAACCAATTCGTTCTATCGATTTATGATTTTCAGTTCTATCCGTTCCATCTTGTACAACATTTTATTTCTGACATTCAAAGCCAATGCTCAAACCCATTCAACACATTCGATATCAACTTTCATTTTCATTTTTATTACAACGCATCATTCACAATCAACTCGTTGCAATTGATGCAACAAGATCCCATGACTTTTAATATATCGATGCAACCAACATTATTCATATCGACTTATTGCATTGAAAACAACCAATATCTCAATTCACATATTTCGACTTATTGCACTTGAAGCAATAATATTTCATGACTTATTGTATTTGATGCAACCAATATTTCATGACTTTTTATATGTCAACATCATATAAATTCAAAATACTTGCAGTAAATTCATGCAACTTTGTATTAGACTTATTGTATGGAACATCCAAAGCGAAATCGAGTAACACTACTAAAATACACTAAATTGGCGACGGAGGATTAGCGACGGATCGTATCCGTCGGCAATAGCGACAACCTCGCGACTACCTTGTGACTGGCTACCGTCAGAAAGCAATGGATATTTTTTTAGTTTTTTTGCGTCAAAATCGGTCGCACGTCCGTCGCTAATTTGACGAAACCTTAGCGACGGATTCATGTCCGTCGCTAATATGTCGCACATTGTGGCAACAAAATGTAAAATAAATGGTGCGCTAAATTAGCGTCTATGTGGCGACGGAGGTTCCGTCGGTAATCTAGTTGGTATTTAACGGCTACCTACCGACGGATTTATCCGTCGGTAATCCGTCGCTAAATACTGTAACCTAACTTAAATTGACCAACGGGGGGGGAGAATTTTTCATTCCCCCAAAAAAACTCTCTCTCTTCCCTCTCTCTCTCAATCTCTCTCTCTCCGGCGAGCTCTCTCCGACGAGTCACATTCTCCGGCGAAGCTCTCTCCGACGGGATATCTCTCTCTCAGGTATGCTCTCTCTCTCTCCCCCCCTCTCTCTCTCTCTCTGTTTAGGGTTTCGGGTTGGTGGGGGGGTCGGCTGTTGCTGGGGCCGACGGGGTGGGAGAAAGGTTGTTGAGGACGGGGGACATGATAGGGTTTAGGGTTTTGGGGCAGGGGTAGGGGGTGGCCCGGCTGTCGCGGGGACCGGCGGTGATGGGGGGAGGGAGGGGGACCGGGGGGTAGATGGTATTGGGTGCCGGGCGGGGTGAGGGGGAGGGGGAAGGGGGTGGGTGTTTGTTGTCGGGGGAGGAGGGGGTAGGGTGGGGGTTTGCTGTCGGGGGGGTGTGGGAGGGCTAGGTGGGGGGGTTTGCTGTCCGTAGGGGTGTAAACGAACCAGACGGACACGGACAGTCCACTGTCCGTGTTCGGTCCGTTAATGAAAATGAGTTCGTACGGACGGACACGGACAGTTCATTGTTCAAGTTCGGGCCGGACGAACACGGACAACCACAGTTTGTCAATTCAATCGGACGGTCTGCGGACAAATTAAATATATTACCAAAAGTTATTATTTTATCAAGATACCTTAATAGTTGGTTCAAAAAATCTAGTTGAAAGAAAATACAATTAAAGGTTATAGAATACAACAAACAATAGTAAAATGATAACAAAAATCGAGACGGGACAACAAAAACTTGATGCAAAACCAAAATATTTTGACATAATTGATACAAAACCAAAATGAGTCTCCACTATCGGACTGTTCGCGGACGAATTCGGACCGGACATGGATATGACCGTGTCCGGGTTCGATTTTTAATCGGACCCAAAAAATGTCCAAGTTTTGTTCGTTAATGAATCGGACGTTCCGCGGTCGAACCATTTATCGAGCCAGACACGTACAGACAACGGACTACTTTGTCCATTTTCCACCCCTAGCTGTCTGACGGGGTAGGAGAGGGGGTGGGGGTATCGGTGGTTTCGGATCAGACCATTCCTATGAGTATCGGTGGTTTCAAATCGGTGTACCGGATCGGGGGAGGGGGTATAGGTGGTTTCGGATCGGACCAATCCTATGAGTATCGGATCGGGGGAGAGGGGTATCGGAATCAATATTGAAATAGGTATCGGACCGATACTGACCGATACCTCCATTTGCATTAATCTACGGTACGACATGGTCATCAGGACATAGTCCCTGCAGCCATTCGACTGACGAGGGAGAAACTATATAGCCGTAGATAAAGTTGACTGTCCTCCGACCATCATCCCTCGGCAATGATGATACGACAACCTATCACTATATCTTATATAGTAGTAGATGATGTTTTAGTATTACATTATGTGAGTTCATCTTGATTCTGTTACATTCTTTAGATACTAGATACTAGATTGGATAAGAACGTATACTACACCATATGTACAGAACATAGATGATTCACACTAATGTATGCTAGAATGAATTATGAAAGATTTCCAGTTACATCCGGTTATTGGTGAGTACATGATTACATAGTAATTTTGTTAGTCTTGTGATACAGATTTTTACTCTCTCATGCTACCAATGTCACAACTTTTTCGGTGCTGCTCCCTCTAATGATGATGAACGCAAAAATCAAAGACCCCCCCTCTCCTTTCTCACTCTTCACAGTTCTCACAACAGAAAGGTTCAGTGCTTTCTAGTTCTCTTCCATCTATGCTCTGGACCCATCTGCTCCTCCCTACTTCCCTTCTTCTTATTTGACTCTCTCAGCCATATATGATATCCAGCTCAAGTGTTGAGTCGGGGAAGAAGAAGTGGGCAGAAAGAGGAGGGGAAACCAGTACAGCTGGCGGCATGACCTGGAGCAAGTACAGAGGTTTTGTTGGAGGTGTTGGTGATTTTTCTAGGATGGTGTTGAGGAACAAGTGTAGAGTTGGCCGAAGGAGCCATATCTCCTTCGGCCGACTCTACACTTGCTCCTCAACACCATCCTGGAAAGATTGCCAACACCTCCAGCAAAACCTCTGTACTTGCTCCAGGTCATGCCGCTGGCTGTGCTGGTTCCCCCTAGCTCCTTCGGCCGACTCTATACTTGCTTCTCAACACCATCCTGGAAAAATTGCCAACACCTGCAGCAAAACCTCTGTACTTGCTCCAGGTCATGCCGCCGGCTGTGCTGGTTCCCCCTCCTCTTCATGTCCACTTCTTCTCCTCCGACTCTACACTTAAGCTGGATATCATATGTGGCTGAGATAGTCAAATAAGAAGAAGGGAAGTAGGGAGGAGCAGATGGGTCCAGAGCCATGGTGGAGGAAAGAAGAAGGCTCCCAAGACTCTCCGAGGTGGATATCATATGTGGCTGAAAATTTCGATAAATTTCTTATTTATTTTATAATTTGAGTAAATTTTTTTACCCTATATGAAAATTTCTATTATCAGAGAGATGGCTCCCAAGACTCTCCGAGGTAGTGCTGTTAGCCGAGGACGGGACCGAGGCAAGGAACCCTTGGAGGTCAACACGGAGGAAGTCCCCATCGTCAAACAAGAGCCGGTGACTGTTAAGGAGGAGGTGTTACCAAAGGTCGAGGTCAAGGAAGAACCGATGACCATCAGGGAAGAGATTGCTCCCAAGGTTGAAGTTAAGGAGGAGCCACCGTCAGAGAGTAGTAGTATCGGGACCGACCCTCCTGTCCCTACAGAAGACCTCAACCAGATTGAGCCTTCGTATGCAAAGTGGCTGATAGAATGGTACATGCCTCAACGCAACTATGATCCCTGGCTGTGAGGATTCATCGTCTGACTTGCGGTCTTTTCTGAGGCATTGTATTGGATTGTTTATGTTTGGATATTTTACAAAGTGGCTGATAGAATGGTACATGTCTCAACGCAACCAGATTGAGCCTTCGTATTTGTATTGGATTGGTTATGTTTGGATATTTTGTTGTTGGGATAGTGTATTGGATATTGTGTTGGATATTGTGTTGGATATTTTGTTGGTCATTGTGTTGGGTATTTTTTTGTGTATGTTGTGATATATTGGATGTTTAGAGATATTGTGTTGGCAATATGGATATTTGTTGGATATATTGGATGTCGGATATGTTATATTTGTGTATGGTGGATGCTAAATATGTTATATTACAGGGAATAGTCTCTTTTCTGTAATTTTTTTCAAAAATATTTCAGTTAGCGACGGATTACCGACGGCTTGCTGACGGACATTTGCAGGTAGCGACAGATTACCGACTGACATTTGCAGTTAGCGACAGTTTTTTGACGGATTGTCCGTCGGCCTATTTCTGGAAAAATTACGCGACGGAAGAGCGACGGACGTTCCATCACTCATATTCTGGAATATATGGAAGATTTCCAGAAGGGTGGCGACGTATTATCCGTCGCTCTTCCGCCGCTAATCCGTCGAGGATGACGACGCTTTGAGCGACGGATATTGCGTATCAGAAACCCTCGGATACACGTTTAGCGACGCTTTAGCGATAACTTTTCTGCCGCTAATTTTATGAATATATTTAAAATTTAAACTGTCGTAGTTGACGGGAAGCCGTCGATACGCCGTCGCTAAAAATTTTTATTTTGCCAACAGAAATCCGTCGCTAATTAGTCGTAGAGCGGCGGACTAGCGACGAGCTAGTTTTAGCGACGAGGTTATTCCCGACGTATTTTTTCAGCCCGTATCCGTCGAAAATCCGTCGGTAATGGGAATTACCGACGGATTGCCGACGGATAGTGCCGTCGCTAAAACCTTGTATTTTAGTAGTGTAAAGTCAAGAGTCATTTTATCGTAGCAGGCAACTTTTGGAATTGAAACGAAGCAAGCGTCCTGAGAAAATTGAACCTAGAGCTCCAATACCACTTTGTCACGCCCTAACCGGAGATATCGCTCGTCCTCGTTGTTCGACATCATAAAAGGTTATACGAACTTTTTGTTTATTGAACTCGAAAAAAGGTACAATCGATTCCTATGCGAGGAAATCTAAGTACAAGAATTTTAGAAAAGCATGACGGTGGAGATGAAGCACTGCAGCGGCTCCTTTACTTCATTGACGATCTGACGACGAGTTGGACTTACTTTGGCTTTCTGGTACCTTTGATGGAACTTTAGGGTTACCGATCAAGAGGATGCGACTTCGAAGCTCTTCCTTTTTGCCTTCAGCTTCTTTTCTCTCTATGTGTGTCCTCCTCCTCTTGTTGAAGAAAAAACCACTTTTTACAGGGAAAAGGGGGCACATATGCGATGTGTACTCGAATTTGAGATATAAAAGAATCTGCTGTCATTGTACGGTACAGGCTTTTGCTGCGCTGACATGTGGCGGACGTCGAGATTCCCCTCTATCGAGATCTTGGGTGGTTATCAAAATAACCAAGGAAGGAGACACATGGCACGTGTCTATTGCTAGGAATCCTCTGTTTAGATGAAGCCGAGTAGATCTTGGATTTCATCTCAGAGTAGGATTCTGTTTGATCTTCAGGAGGCAACCGATTTAAACAAACCATCTTGATACGACCTTTATCAAAAGAGCAAACTTCGTCCTTATCTGAGTTTTAAACCAATTGATAAGATATTCGCACTTATCAATATGATCAACCTCTGTCCTATCTTTGCGAGTGGCAGTTTAAACAAACCAATTGGGTGGGACCATGCGACCTGTGCCTCTAGTAAGGTCTTACTGCTGCTGTGATATGGTGCAACGAGTAGACTGTTCTCCTGGGGACAACGGAGCCTCTGCGCTTTCAGGCGACGAGTGGAATATGTTTCGAAGATGACGGAACCTCTGTGCGTTTGAGCGACAAGTAGGCTATGTTTCGAGTGGTAAAGTCACTGTACTTTAGGACGACAAGTAGGTTGTGCTTCAGGCTAACGAAGTTAGTGTGCTTTTGGAGCGACATGCGGACTTGTATTAGATGCAATAGTATTTTCCAAATCTTTGATGAAGGGGGTTGAGCTTCTGGATCGAAGCAGGGATCTGAGCCATTGGAGCTGGGATGATGTGAAGTCATCACCAATATGCACTTTCTGTTGGCGCAGGATTGTAACTGCGCTTCTGGTTTGAAGAAGCTATCTTTGAAGTCTTCTTTAAGAGCAGTTAATGATAGCTCTTTAAAGAATGACTCCCTCTTAATTGCCACCGTTATTTGGAGAATTTCAAGGGGTCTTTTAATGGTCTAAGACTTAGTCGAATGAACCCATTTAATGAGGTTCATCGTGCTGAATCTTAGGTTCATCCCATTAATGTAGGAATTTTGATCGATGGTCCCGTGGCCTATGTCTTGGACCACTCTTGCCCAATTTAAAGGGGAGTTTCTTTCGAAGAGTTACGTCTTCCCCTTTTTGTTCTTCAACACCATGCTGGATTCAGACTTAGCTTCGAGCGGCCGTTGGCCTTGCCTAAGTCGAATTTTGGTTGTGGATCCCTTCGTTCAAAGGAGCCGCGCCTTCGTAGACGAACTGCTGATGAGCTTCGGGATGTGCTGGAATGCTTCTCATGGAGAGTTCGAACCTGAGCAACATCTTAGAGGTTTTAAAGGTCCTGACGACCGAGTTTAGTCTGGTTGCCAACATGAAATGCCGCAGGTTGTGCCCTGTCCTGCTTATTAGCGGTTACGCGCTTCCGTTATGCTGGAAAGGCCCCAGAAGCTAATACGCTTTTGAAAAGGGCCTCCTATCGTGCTGTGGACTGAGTTCTCGTTCGGGCCAATAGCTGCTTCAGGAAGAGCTGCACGTCTGAGAGGGGGGTACTGTGGTGACAAACTTTGATGGCGACTGTATTCACATCTTCTATCTACAGCCTCTCCTCTCATGACGATTACACTATGAAGATGAACCCAGCGTAGATCCGTAGGAGTTTCTAATTCAGCACATGTAATCACAAGTACTTTACAAATCCTTGTAATTAGGAAGTCTTCTTTTATGTAATCGTGACAAATCTGTAATAGACTCATGTAGCCATGGTTTAATAAAAAGAACTTTTCTTGAACTTCTCCTCTGTTTTTGTGAGTTTGTCTTTTCTGTTGGAGTGCTCGATCGCATGCACTTATGTAAAGCTGGGTTGGTAGCGAGAGCACCAACTTGTGTCGTACGTCATATGTGCCTTTGTGAAGAAGGGTGGGTAGCGAGAGTACCCACCTGCGCCTTGTGTCACCCTGCACTTTTTTATGCTTCTACAAAACCCCCTTCAAAGTGTCCCAAACTTGAGTCGAGCTCGAGATACTATGAAAAGAAGCATGACACGTGTTTCTTTGTAGGCAAAATGCATATTACTTCTGCTGCCAGGCTGACGTCATGCTTGGGCTTCAGCATTAAATACCTCAAGTCGTCGCTTCCTTAAGTTTTAATCATGACTCCTCGTTTCTAGCGAACGTTTATCATGACCTTTTTTTAAACCCACGTCATTTTGAGGGTGAACGAAGCGTCTTATCTTCTTTTGTTGACATGACATAGCTCTGTGAGCACCCACTGGAGCGTGAGGGCTTCCGCTGGTATTGCTTGTCTTTATACGTAGTATTTCTTCAGGAACTTGCCATTGATTGGCATTATGAGTAAGTCACCATTAGATTTTGCCAGTCGGTAAGCGCTGTTGGAATACACCATCTCTATGACGAACGGTTCCTCCTACTTGGGTTCGAACTTCCCTACCGTTTTGTGAGTCATCATCATCGGTCTTTGAACTGCTAAGACGAGGTCGCCCACTTAGAATGTTCTTTCTCGGGACTTTTTGTTAAAGGTCTCAAAAATACGAGCTTGGTAAAGCTCGATCCTTTGTTGTGCTAGTAGGCATTTTTCGTCCAACGCCTCTAACTCTTGTAGCCGTCGGCGCTGATTGTCTTCGTGGTTGTGGATCTTGTACAGAGGTAAGAATTCTCTTAGAGGAGATAACTCTATTAGGAACTTGGTGTTTACTCAGAGGTGATATGGATATGGTAAACATGAGACTTTTTATGGAGACACTTTCCTTACTCAGAGGTAATATGGACGTGGCAAGGATAGACTCTACGAGTATAGAATGACTCAGAGGTAGTATGGACATGAAGGGTTCTATAAATAACAACCGCGAAGGATTGTCATGGAAGGGTTGCCTACTCAGAGGTGATATGGACATGGCCGGCATCCTTCACTAGAATAACAGTTCAGAGGTAATATGGATATGAAATATTTTCTAGAGAATTATGATAGCTCAAGGTCATCATAGAAATGGGTGACTACTCAGAGGTAATATGGACATGGTAGACACAGTATAGAATAACACTTCAGAGGTGATACGGAAGTGAAATATTTTCTAGATAGTTATGACAACATAGAGTCATCATGGGAGAGGTGACTACTCAGAGGTAATGTGGACATGGTAGACGCGACTTTGACTAAGGTGTAGGGAATCAATCCAGAGGTAGTATGGACATGGAAAGCTTTCTACTAGGGAGAGGTCTAGAAGGGATGGATTCTTTTAACGGAATCCATGAACACTTACTGGGATATGGGAGGTTTGCACTGTTCGAAATGCCATTCCTATTGAGATCCTAGGTGCTGCATCCAGGGTTCATCCTCGAAGTATTCAAACAACTGGTCTTCGTCCTCGACCAGAGGATTTATGGAGACCATGTTAGCGGACAGCATCTTTTTGAAGACCTGGCTAGTACTGGTGTCAAAGTCCCAGGTTGAGGAGCCAGAAGAGTGTGAATGCATTATGACTTCCGCCTCTTATTCTTCTGAAGTTGAAGTGGGTGTAACATAATCCAACCCCCGGCGGATGCGCCGGTAATAGTTTTGAGCCTTTCCCTTTGGAGCTCGAATCTGTAAGAGAAGGCGACGGCCTTTACCATAGTTTAGTCCTTTGTTGTTGTTCAAGTCGTAACCCATCTTCTGAATAAGGTGTTTGGCTTAAGTAGCGTAATGGTAGAGTTGCATCTTGCCGTTGTCGGGTTCTGGTTCTTCTGGAGTTAGTCTCTAAAGATGCTCCAATCGACCAAAGATGATGGGTACCTCCTTTTTCTTTCTTGCTAGCACTAGGAAGTAAGAGCCCTGGGAAGGGACAACTCGGCTCGCAAGGTTGGCGGTTGTCACTTGTGTTTATAGCATACATAGAGAGCTGTCTAAAAAATATCTAGTGTTCCAACATGCACAAGAGTAATTCAAAGACAACTTTCTATTAATAAAATGAGAAATTTTATCTCGAGATATTGCATCATCTAAAGAGTGCGCTTCGGTATTGGCGCAGATGTAATCTCCTAGCTCCTCATCAATGAGGACTAGGGCTGTCGAGGGAGGACGCTTCCCCTTTAACTTGACCACCAAGGGGGCTGCGGTCGGAGGTTCATGCGCCTTCATGGTTGGCTTTAGGGACCTCCGTGGTAGCCTTATTTGTATAGGCTCGTGGCTATCATTTGACGTCACCGAGGGCAAAGATGGCACTTTGCCTCGGAGCTTGACGACAAGGGGCACTGATACCTTGGGGTGTTTTCCTTTTAGTCGAACCTTTAGTGGTTCTTCAGTAACCGCTACGCTTTCTGAGGTCGTCTCTGCCTCGTACGGCATCATTGCTCTCATCGTCCCAGAGGACTGATTTGTACAGATCAGCATCCGTACAGTAGGCTTCAAGTCTCCGAAACGGATCGATATCAGCAAATTCGGTCTTGATAGTCCCGTCGTTGGCC
Organism: Iris pallida; assembly: GCA_029216955.1. Classification (NCBI taxonomy): domain Eukaryota; kingdom Viridiplantae; phylum Streptophyta; class Magnoliopsida; order Asparagales; family Iridaceae; genus Iris; species Iris pallida. The sequence goes on along the minus strand of JANAVB010011199.1, from coordinate 15,848,619 downwards.
ATGTACTTTATGTATTAATGGAAAGTGGAAGGAACGATCATGTACTCATGAATCAATGGTTGTCCCAATAGCATGTTGTAGTTTATTTTAGCGTCGATGACATAGCAAGTTACTTCAATGTGGAGGTCGCCTATTTGGCACTTCAAGCGAATTTTGCCTAGGGGATCGCTCTTTCTCGCGTAGAAGTCGCTGATTGTTGTGTTCGAAGCAGTCAACTGATGCATCAGGATCCCTAGAGTTTGGAGAAAACTCCTTGGAATGATGCTGAGAGAGGAGCCTGGATCGATGTGGATGTGATCGACTTTAATGGCACTGACATACCCTATATAGTACAGAGGCCTATTATGTCGGTTATTCTTCAGCAGCATGTCTTGTTGGGTGAAAATGATACTGGGGATCACTTCGACCACACTGTGACAATGTGGACAGGTCGCAGGATCTTCCTTAGGTGGTCGTATCTGAGTAAGAAAGGACTCGACGTTCTGTAAGGCTTCGTTGAGCACATCTCAGGTCTCTTTGGAGAGACGAAGGATCTTGAAGAGTGACAATCTAGCCGGGGTATTGGCTAGTTGCGCCAGTATATCGAAGTTGTAGGGTTTGGTAGGCCCTACTGTCGAGTCTTTCCTCAGAGGTTTGTCGAAGCGAACCTCATTTTGCTTCTACCTATCTGCGACAGGAGTCTGAGATGGGCCTGCTTCTGATGTATCAGGAGCAGGGGTTGTAGTTAGTGGAGGTGTTGCCTCCTTTGGAGCTTGGTTCTCCTCTTGCTGTCGTGCCGAGCAAGTGGTCACTAGTGTGTCATTGGTCGATACTGAGATCATGCGACATGTCCTGACTTTCTTCCCTTTGGTAGAGGGGGTTGTAGGTGCCATCATGTCGGGAGTAAGGTCGGGGTGGACCGACATGACCTTGCCTCGTGGTGTGGAGAACGAGATGAGCCCTTGAGCATTGTCACACGCTGGTGGAAGATTGACTACTTCCATTGTCGCCCTCGGGATAGGGATGACCCCGTCCTGTGCCTCCGTGGTTGGGAAACTTTCAAACTGGAGAGTAACTGTCACGACCCGATCCCAAATATAATGGGTCCAGTCGGATCATGTCCAGCCTGCACCGTTGTGAGACGGCGGCAGTAAGCTGTATCAAGCAGTGAGACACAACAGACAAATATTTAAAAGAAATAAAATATTTTATTAAATTGAAACTGGTTCTGGAATAGAAATTACAAGACTACAATATCACAATTCACTTATTACAATTGTTCTAATAAAACAAAGAAAAGAAAGAAACTATGCCAACATCTATGGTTATGGGGTTCCTAGTTCTGGTTCAGCTAGGATCTGCAGGACCCAAGTCAGGCCCGTAGAAAGAACAGTAAGCTAGCTCCTCCTCATCGCAATTACCTAAAAAAATTGGGTCTCCAGTCAAGAGTGAACAAGAAATATATTTCTTCCACATCTAGCATTTCTAAATTAACAATAAATGAAAATGCGAGATAGTTTAAGAAACTTTATATGTTTTTGTAATTAATAGTAAAAGACAACAAGCAATATGATCTCAATGTCAAATATGATACAATGCTAAGCTAGTGTTTTGAGTATATAATAAGGCCTGTGACTGGCTAGGATAGAGGCAATAAGTATACTAATGTTTCGGCCGAAACGAATAGTATACGGTACGACTCAACCCCCTATGTGGTAGAGATTAGCGCGAGTGTGACAAGCGAGAATTTTGGATTTGGTCACAGACGTTATACTCTCCCAAGCAATTCCCGAGTCAATGAGTCAATGAGTCAATAAGTCAATAAGTCACTATAGCAATCCAGCAATCCGTCAATCGATGTGGAGTCCGAGAGGGATCCACGGTGAATCAGTGTCACTATACTATATGAAATCAACTGATGCATACATTTAATTATTAAAGTAAAAACACAGACATGGAATAGATATGAAACTTGCCTCAGACGGTTCCTCGGCGTGGGCAGCAACAAGTGGTAACCGCTAAGGTTTTAAGGAACAGAACCTACAAGATCGTAGTACTAGATTTTAGTAACTAGAACTTCGCTTATTTCTAAAGAACAACACTAGAGACTAAGTCTAGTAGGTTGGAAAACCTAATTGAAGAATAATTATATATTTTTAAAAATAGATTTTATTACAAAATAATAATTGACAAAATAACCATTTTTGAATAAAAATATATGTTTTGTCGAAATAAATATTAAGAAAATAACTTTTAAATCATATTTTTAGAGGTTAATAATTAAAAGGAAATTAGATTTTCCAAAACAAATATTTTTTACTAATTATAAATTATTTACCGAAAAACACTTTTTCCTAGAAATACATTTAAAACCCTTTTTATCATAAAAGGGAAAATAGCTTTTAGTTTGCAAAATAGTACTTTATGAAAATACAGTTTTTTATCAAACTAATGATTTAACTTAATAGCAAAACATTTTTGTTATTCTTATTAAAATTATTTATGTACCGAAATTAATTTAATTTAGCAAGTAAACTCAATTATAGAAATAATATCTTCTTATCATTTATTCTAATTATTGAAAGCTTTTGGTATAAAATGTTTTTAGAAAATATATATAAGTTTTCTAGTGACAAACAATAATATTAATAATATTTTGGCAAAATTAATTAATAATAATAGACCATTATTACTAATAATTTCATTTCCATAATTCTTAATAATCCAACAATTTATTTAAAGAAAATACTTTTTGCTATAAACATTAATAGGCCAATATTTACTATAACAGTATTAACCATTAATCCACCATTATCAACTAATCCCTATGGTTTCCTATACTAACAATTAATAACTACATAATTAATTAACTACACCATCCTACACAAATAACCAAACATTATTATTACAAAACTAAACTATTCCAATTGGCAGAGCTTCATTCTGCCAATTGGTCGGGACATGAAATGGGTTCTGTATAAAATGACAAAAGGTATTCGGGATAGAAACTTACCAAAAGTTTGCACGAAGGAGCACCGAGGGGAGGCCTCGGACTCAGAATGAAACGTCGGAATGCCAAAGAGGTCGGGAACGGGCACGGGTGCACGCACGGGGAGATCGTGTAGGACACGCGGGCAGCACTGGGACTTGCGCACACGGGCGGGGACTGGCGCTGGCGGGTGCGCACGGGCGGGGAGGCACGCTGGCAGGTGCGTGCGGGCGGAGGACCGCGCTGGCTGGCGCCGGACGGGGTCGGCAGTGACGCGGCACACGGCGGGAGGCCGGTGCTGACACAGGTCAGCTACGGGGAATGGCATAGAAATGTGGGGGAAAGGGGTCTGGATTCGGAGAGGGCGACAAGGGGAGTTCGGTGGTGCCTTCGGATTTGGATTTGGTGGAGTAGATTGGGAGAGAGAAGGATTTTGGTGTAGGGGAAGGGTGAGAGTTTCTGTGAGTTTCTGTTATGGGTTACGTACAGAAGAGGAAGAGGGGATGGGGGTGTGCGTAGTGGTACGGGAGGATAGGATCTACGGAAGAATAGTATCGTGGGTTTGAACGAGTATGAGAGGTTGGGTTTGAGTCTGTGTCATGGGCTTAAGTTATTGGGCTTGGGGTTTTGGCTTAAACAAAACAACCAATAAAAATTAAATAACATGCATGGGTTTCACAGTAACCATGTTGGCCGTGACAGTCTTTTCTTCATAGTCTAGTGATATGACTTTGGCGTCGATGAGGTACTGAATTCGTCTTTTCAACACGTAGCAATCTCGTGTCGAATGGTGGATATACTGATGATAATGGTAGTATTTAGGGTTGTCCACCTTTTCCACTTCGTCGGGGTACTTTGGTGTTGGGAGAGACAGCTTGCCCCTCTTCGCCAGCATATCGAAGAGTACAGCGTATCCTTGTCGTTGAAAGAGTAGTCTCCCTCCGCTTCTGCACTTCTGCAGACTTGGGGTTCATGGTTGCTAAACCTTTGGAGATGTTGACGGTCATGGCTTGTTTGCCTTTTCCGTCATTGGGGTTGTTACTAGACGAGCGTCTCCCCTTGTCTTTAAGAGAAGGAAAGTTTAATCCCAGCAGCTGCGCATCTTGAGGCTTTTCTTTGTGCCAAATCCGCCTCTGTAATGAAAGGCGTCCACTCTGTGCAAGGAGCACTGTGCCACAATTTGATTGCAGGAAACAGGTTATTGCGGCATTAGTCCATAAGCATGGGCTCAGACATGCCAGGCGGTAGCCTCAAAGTTGCCTGGTGGAAGCGCTCGATGTATGCGCGGATAGGTTCCTTCTCTCTCTCTGGATGACCTCCATGAGAGTTGACATCGTCATGTCCATCCCTCCTTCATAGAATCGGTCGATGAAGAGATTCTTCAGGTCCTCGTGTGAGCCCTTGAGCCAATTTATTTTTTTTAATTTTATTGTTATCCTTGTCATTTTATATATATGTGTATATATAAATAAATGCCCCTAAAAGACTCATGTAAAACCCTATAACTTGATAGAAAGGGGTTTCTATGCAAATTCAACTTGGAAAAGGGAGGAATGGTAAAATCCTCAAAATTCAAATCTGGACAGCAGATATGCTCGACCAGAACTCTCCAAAATTGTTTCCATCTCAATTTCGATCTCTCTCAATCCCTAAAGAGATCGACCCACATCCAGGGTTGATATATATATATGGGAAGTAACAGTCGACCCCTGACCGTTCTTCAAACCCTAATACCCCCTGCGCTCCTGAGTTCGAATAGGTGATCATCGAGTAGAGGCATTCGAGTTTCCTCTTAGGTAAATCCTCCAATCTCATAAATGTTAATTTCCTAGCTATAGATAATCTTGGTCATAATCTCAATAGACTAGTAGATGATTGGGTTAATGCCTAAGAGAGTAATGTATCAGCGTATAAAGGATATTGAATTAATTTAGTATTTGTTATAGAGCTTCTGTCGAACCCACGGATATATGTACAGATGAATGGGAGTTACTGTGACCATAGGTACTCATATAGAAGTTTTCGAGTCAAAGAAGGGGGCTTGTATTTGAAACCATATAGGGGGGTTACTGTCGTAGGCCTAGCAATCAACATCTAGGTGTATCACATAGATTTTCATCTTGATTTATGTAACAGTAAACATGAATAGAATTGGGGATGCAGGCATATGTTATCGGGAATCATGTGGTTCCTGTGCTCATTTGTCAGTAAGCTATCAGTTATGGGTCGGGATGTAAGTATCATACAAAGGCCCAAAATCCTGTACCTGTGTGTGTGTGTGTTCTAGTTGTGGGTATGGGAGTATCATAGTATCGGATACTAGGATGCATACTGGGGCAGGTAAGTACAGACGGAAGAGGAATACCTATATTTATAACCACGAGAAACAGAGTATCCAGGGTGCAGTTCCCATCTAGGCTAGTATAGACACCATCTACAACCTTAAAGGCAGGAACTAATGAATTGTGTCTGAAACTTCCTAGTCACCCTGTGGTTAATGTATCAGATTGGTGTGGGCCTGGCTTGCACAGGCACAATTGAACTGTATATCTAAGGGCAGAGGTGGTATCATAATTCTCTGTATCCGAATCCATGGTATTATAAACCTTGGTATCGGACCTCGTCCAATACGAGTAGAGTATCAGACATTAAAAGATCCCCTGTTACGTACTTCAATTTTGACTTGTGGGTGATATATGCCATGATGTCGGTAAACTAAATGTACTCTTGATTGTGATGAGGATGTCACTTTATTCATAAACCCGTTTAACTGTGTATCCTATATTAGGTTCCCATTATAGCCTGGACAAACTTAGGATGCCATTCATAGATGTTCAGAATTGATATATAAGGGGATTTGAACCCTTCCAAAATAGCACCTTAATCTGGCGCCTTAGAGCAACTCAGCAGTATGTATTTCTACTACTGCTGCTGTTGTTTATTCCTCCATCTATATTTCATTAAGGCTATAAAGAGGTTACTTACATGTTTAGTTATTTAGGTATCGTAGTATCCAAGTTTAGTGTCTATGTATCAGTAATACAAGTAGCCATTAGGGTGAGCTAGATCCTGGTATTGCAATTAAGCAAGGAGAGGGGTGCATGTGAGTTCATATTTTAAGTATCAGTGAGTACCGGGGAAATACGAGATAGGCAACCCTATGTAAGGGCAACCCTCCAGTAGATATATGCAAGATATATGTATAAAATTGGATTATGATGTGTGTGTATCGAGTTGGTTTAGTTGGTAAGTAATATGTACATAGGAATGCATGCATCCTAGTTTAATGCCTAATGTACCAGTTAACGTAAGGGTAGAGAGCGGTCCAATTGAAATAGGGGGGATTAACAACAGTATTATAAAGGGGTCAGCCTATACATATGGAGAGGACAGTAACAGAGCAGGGGATGAGTGAACATAGCTTTGTGGGTTATGCCCATAGGTTTTGTATACAAAAAATGGTGTTAGCTCCTTGTACCAATTTCTATATAGGTACAAGTACACATGAAATAGTTGTAACCAGTGGTGTTAGTCTCTTGTATCAGTCCTTGATAGGTACAATCACTCGAGGGGCATCATCCTAGTTAGGACACGTTTAGTAAGCAGAGGCATGGGCTAATAGGAATGGAGGAATATATGTAAGTAGTACAGAGAAACTCTAGGGCTGGTATAGATGGGCGTGTGAACCTTAAACTCACATCTCACTTTAAGGTTTGTGCACACCTGACATGACAGCAGCACTCAATATATTAAATAATTTTTGTATGTAGTCTAGTATGAGTTTGGAAAGGATGTATATGGTATACCTTATGGACACTAGGTCAGGGTAGTTAGGCCTATGTATCCCTGATCATAAGGGTAGTGACAAGGATACAAGTATAGACAAACAAAGGCAAACAAGTAGGCAAACATTGTATATATAGATAAATAGAAACCCAATTGGGAAATGAGGGCACCTGCTTAGTTATGACTATAGATAGATTTTATCTAGAAGGGGTCACAAGACAGAATGTAGAATCTAATAACAAAATGATAGAATTGACGGATAATTTCCATATTACATCTATTAACTCAAGAAATGCTAAAAAATAGGTTACTTGGACTTTGACTCAACCCTTGGCCCGTATCCACAGCTCAGGACCATATGCAAGTATACCTTGCCTTTCTTTACAGCTTTATTACATGCTTATCTTCTTTTATTGTCCAGTTGATTTTGATTTGATTGCTGACATGTGCTTCTTCATGACTATATAGTCCTTGTTCACAGTTAGCCTTGTAGCCATATTGGACATGTTTTACACTTATACCTGATTGAGTCGTATCGTAGGACGACCGCGTTATAAACTGAACTGCTATTTGCTTATTTCGATTCTTACAACCTGCGAGTCCACATATAGGGCGAGGGTTGACCGTTTGCACCTGCGAGTCCACACACGGGGTGAGGGTAACCTGTCTTAAACTGACCTGCGAGTCCACATTCGGGGCGATGGTTAGTGATTAGTTCAAACCTGTGAGTCCACACTCGGGGCGAGGGTTTGGTATTCCATTGATCTCTAGTTTACTTGTACTTCCTACAGTTCATTTATGCGTAGTTGTTCATATATTCATGTCTCGAGATCGTTTAGTCTTTTTCTGTTTATATCCTGGATTTCCTTCATGCATGATAAACTATTAGAAAGGCTTGTATATTATATATCTTGCTAGTCCTCTGAGGACCTGATGATCTCTTCAGGTTAGCCGAGTATTGAGCCAGGTGCAAACGAGCAGGTTTGAGCCAGCATTGGACCACGGTACCACTACAGACGAGGGTACCTTGATGATTAGCAGTTTTGACTCAGTTATTTCCATTTCATGTTCTATTTTATTTCGTCTATTGGTAGTGGATTTGTGTCCACCAGACGTAACTGGGATTCTCGATGAGCTTGATATTTCATTTTATATTATCAATCTATATTCAGTCTCATTTGAGTTGTTTGTGTCATATTTCTGTGGATGAGATCTAGACTGCCATATTAGTTCTACAGACTCTGTGACTTGTGTATATTAGACAGCGTTCTACCGCCGACTCTGCGGTGTAGGCTGGACTTGGACACGCCTCGTATCCAAAAAGCGGGTGCGGGTCGTGACACCTCGAATGATGAAATACAGTCATCCTGAAGACTGCAGAACCACTCATAGGCTACCCCCTGTAGGGCTCCAATGAATATTTTGTTGAGGAGGGCATCGTTCTTTGGTAGGTGCCCTGTTACTGAGGTGAAGTACCTCAAGTATTTTCGGGGAGACTCCTTTCCATCAAAGGGCACGAGCGTTTGCAGATTGTATTTGGGAGGGTAGACTACGTTATCCCACTCGGCAGGATATGGCTGTCGAATCCCCATCTTCTGGAGTACTGCTTGCTTCTCTTTGGCATCATAGCGATCATACAGTTCCTTGATGGCCTACTGTATCTCGGCTGACATTACAGTTCCTGTGGTCGATGGAGTAGACGACGATAGTGCCGCTTGGTTGATGATGGATAGCTTACTGGATTTGTCGTTAGCTCCGGATCAAGCACAGGTGTGGAGGCAGTGGGGACCAAAATCTCCTTGATCTCTAGCATAATAGAAGACAAGGATTTTATTGTAGCATTTAACGTATCTAGGCTCATCTTGAGAGCTTCGATACGTTTCAGCTGGTCACGTGCTTCACTATTGTCCGCCTCGTCTCCATCGGCCATAAATACGGACCTTGTGTGTGGATGGATGGAAAGGACAGTAGACCCTTCGCTCTCTGGCTCAGATGCCTCCTTATTATCTTGAGGATGAACTAGAAGGTTGCGTTCTTCCTCAGACTCATTGCGGTTGCTACTCCCAATCTAGTGGCTAGCTGCGCTTGTGGAGGTATCTATATCATATGGTTCCTTCTCAGACTGGAATACGACGTTGTTATAGGCGGTGGGGGGTTGGCTACCCCCGGCGTCTGACGTGGTACCCAACGGAGATTTGGAACGTGTGCCTTGGAACACACCTGTGCTGGGTACCTTCGCCTTGCTACTCTCGGGCCGCTTCTTGGGCTTGGTGGCCGAGATGGAAGGATTTTTGGACGGCTTTTTGAGAGATTAAGAACCATGTGCCGCACTGCACGTAGCGACACCGAGTTCATCTTTGTCTGCGCTTGCCGATCCCCAGTCGAATCTCTGACGTTCGGTTGACGTCGGCTGTAGTCTTTGGAAAATGGAATGCCTCCTCGGCGGTACGGTGGCTGCCTGTTGACAGCAACAATTGATGGTGATCTGGGTACAAGGATGCCTTGATTTAGGCACTCCCTTTGCCGCAGATTCCTTTTCTGCCTTACGCTTGTGTGAAAGCGTCAAGTCTTCCATCTCTGTACCCCCATTGTACGTGCATGAAAGCTATGCGTGGGTACGATCAGAGAGGGTCTTGCAACGCAGACTCCTATCATGCTTACAGGAATGCTGCTTGCATGGGTCCTTCTCTATGGGATGTACCCCTGGCTTGCATCATGTACATGAGTGCTCAAGCGACAGAGGGGTCTAACCGGTGGAAGCATCGAAGCACGGGGACCAGTTTTATATAACTTCCCATCGGCTGATGGGAAGGCAATTATGTCGAAGCACATACTGGCTTGGATTTCTTCCTACTACCCCCACTGGGTGCATAGTATTAAGAATCCAATGAGAGTTCGCATGATAGGAAGGTAATTATGTCGAAGACAGATCTTCTCACTGGCAATGCTTCCTTTGTGAGGGTTTGAACCGTCGCACGCTTTCTTTGACGTTGTGCCCTCGTCAGGCCTGCCATAGGGGCAATGTTTTTCTCGTCGTACTTCCCCATTTGGCATGGCTACAGTAGCCAAAATCTTCTCCGGGGCTTCAGCGTTTAGAGGGTTCTGGATCGCAGTCCCCTCTTTCTTGCTGCCCTCGCATCCGCTTTGGACACTTAGACACGTCGAGTCTTCTTTGGTTTTACAAACCGCTTCGAAGGACTCGACCTCTCATCAGAAAGGAGATCTTCAAAAGCTTATTGGTCGAAGCGTACGACCAGCATCTTCTGGAAAGATCCCAGCAAGTTGTCGTCAGATTGTATCACCACCTTCTCGTTGGAGGAGAAGGTAGTCTCCTGCAGAGTCGCCATTTTGTTCGACATCACAAAAGGTTATATGAACTTTTTGTTTATTGAACATAAAAAAGGTACAATTGATACCTACACGAGAAAATCTAAGTACAAGAATTCTAGAAAAGCATGACGGTGGAGATCGAGCACTGCAGCGGCCCCTTTACTCCTTTAATGATCGGATGACGAGTTGGACATGCTTTGGCTTTCTGGTACCTTTGATGGAACTTTAGGATTACCGATCAAGAAGATGCCGGAGTTGAAGACTTCAAAGCTCTGTCTTTTGCCTTCTGCTTCTTTTCTCTCTATGTGTGTCCTCCTCCTCTTTTTGAAGGGAAAACTCCTTCTTTTTATAGGGAAAGGGGGAACATATACGATGTGCACTCGAATTTGAGATATAAAAGAATCTGTTGTCATTGCACAGTACAGGCTTCTGCTGAGCTAACATGTGGCAGACGTCGAGATTCTTCTCTATCGAGATCTCAGGTGGTTATCAAAATAACCGAAGAAGGAGACACGTGGCGCGTGTCTATTGCTGGGAATCCCCTGTTTAGATAAAGCCGAGTAGATCTTGGATATCATCTCAAAATAGGATTCTGTTTAATCTTCAGGAGGCGATCGATTTAAACAAACCATCTTGATACGACCTTTATCAAAAGAGCAAACTTTGTCCTTATCTGAGTTTCAAACCAATTGATAAGATAGTCGCACTTATCAATATGATCAACCTCTGTCCTATCTTTGAGAGTGGCAGTTTAAACAAACCAATTGGGTGGGACCACGCAACCTGTGCCTCTAGCGAGGTGTTAGTGTTGCTGTGATACTGGTGCGACGAGTAGACCGTTCTCCTGGGGACAACGGAGCCTCTGTGCTTTCAGGCGACGAGTAGACTATGTTTTGAAGACGACGAAACCTCTGTGCGTTCGAGCGACGAGTAGGCTATGTTTCGAGTGGTAAAGTCACTGTGCTTTAGGGCGACGAGTAGGCTGTGCATTAAGCTAACGAGGTTACTATGCTTTTGGAGCGGCAGGTGTCATGACCCGCACCCGCTTTTTGGACGCGAGCTCGTGAGCAAGCTACGTATCAAGCGGACTCCAGTCCGATCGAAAAGGTAAACGCTGTCACGACTAGGGTAAGCTGCCAAATCATGGCAAACAAATCTATATCTTAATCCACAATAAGAATAATAAACATGAATGAACACTATGTGTCGTGGTCTACAGCCCACTAGCATATATGTCCGATGAGACTCCAAGAAAAATAACAAGAGTCTCTAAACTGAATCAATAAACAGGATAACTCATGATAAGGAATGTAGAGCACGAAAGGATAAAAAACGTAATAATGATACCTGAATCCCACAAGAACCTTAAATCCTCCGCCATCCAGAACTACTAGCTAACTCCATACAATCGCTAAACCGGAAGAGATCATCAGGTCCTCAGAGGACATAGCATGATACATAATATACATGCCTATCTAACAGTTTTATCATACGCAAAAAATAAGCAAGAAAAATAGGAACATAACAAATGACTACGAACACGAACACTAACATACGAACACGAACACTAACATACGAACACGAACACAAATACGAACACGAACACACGAACACTAGAACAAC